>PVJS01019349.1:0-33815 GCA_004027185.1 Glis glis | reverse complement strand
CAGGAACAAGACAAGGATGTCCACTGTCACCACTCCTTTTCAATATAGTACTCGAGACCCTAGCCAGAGCAATAAGGCAAGAGAAGGAAATAAAAGGAGTACAAATAGGAAAAGAGGAACTGAAACTATCTCTATTTGCAGATGACATGATATTATACTTAGCAGATCCAACAAGCTCAACCAAAAGGCTCATAGAACTCATCAACGAATTCAGCAAAGTGTCGGGATACGAAATCAATCTTAAAAAATCAGAAGCTTTTCTGTATGCCAACCATAAATCCACTGAAAAAGAAATCCAGAAGACATTTCCACTCAAGATATCCCCCAAAACAATAAAATTTATTTTTAATTGGTACATTGTAATCATACAACTTGATGAATTTCACGGTGGTAGAAGTATATGCGACACAAATGGAGCACAGGATGGTTTCTCCTTTAGGATATTGGGCAAAAGTCAATCCTTATTAATTTATCCATCTGTGCAGCAGTAGAGGCAGTAGAACAGTAGACAAGTGTTTGCTCTTCAGAGGTATTCCTCAGTATGTATCTTAACTCTTATGTGCTATGCATTGGTGATAAAGCTGAAAAAAGAATATTGTTATTAAGAAACATCTAGTCCAGGAGGAAAAAGGACCTGAAACAAATAATTTTAGTATAATATAGTTATTTTTTCTTTTTTCCAGAAATAAAATGCTTATTTTTCTCTCTCATTCCATTCTAGAATTCCACATATACTAGTAATCAGCTACATGCCTAGAACTAATTGATTTCTATGATAAAGCACACTAAGTCAGGTATTAGTAAAAGAAATGAAAGCTATATAACTACATTAACCAAAATGCAGAGCAACATTGAGTTATATCCAGAATATAAAATAATCCAATTTAAAAAGCAAATTTCCTCAGGAAAATTAAAAACAAAAGGAGCTGTAGCTGTGTAGATAGACTCTAAAGTTCATATTTTATCAACACATTTAAGCCAGGAACACATCAGCCTTTTTATTCTTGAAATGTTTGGAAAAAACTCAAAAGAAATTGCCCAATAATGGAGTGACCCCTTAAGGTTTAGTGTGCATGAGAAAGAAAAACTAAAATGGCTAAACATTTTCTTGCCTTTTCTTATAAATATACATTTTGTAATAGTAAATAAATAAATACTTCAATTTTTGGCTTATTGCTTAAATGCTTTCTCATCTCTTACTTTTGGGTTGCAGGAAATGCAAAAGTTGAAAATGATTTCTATAAATCAAATTTCTTTTTCTTTAATAAATTTCTTGGATACCACAAGTAGTTTATAGCATTAGAACCTCAAAACAATAGTTAAATATAATTGTGAGATATAAAAATAAGTTGTCTTATTTCATAATATTAACCAGTGTATCTTACCTAGACATTTTTGTTTTACTATTTTTAATCCTGACATATATATGAAAACCAACATGTTAGTTGACTAATAATTATTTTATTGTGTCAAAATGAATTACCTTGTGAATCTCATAGTTGTGTTTGTTTTCTTAAAGCACAAAGTGTTGCCTTGTGTTTAATGAATGAAATAATTGTTAGAAAAATTGTAAAATTTAGATCATTAAATGTGGCTAAGCACATGCTCAAATCTATGTTAAAAAGTAAAGAATGCTTCCCGTTTTTTTCACAGGGACAGTAAAAAACTGAAAAGCAATATAGATTACATATTGTGAAGGTATTATATAGTTATAAATAACTTAGTGGAATTATGTCCATGTCTTAAGGTATTGTAGAGGACAGAATTTAAGAGCAATGAACTCAGATATTTGGAAGAATAAATAACTAACAAAATATTCAACGTTCCTCATGGATTTCTTGGCTTTTTACTATAAAATAAGAGAAGAAAATGATTTAAAGATAAAATTTATAATTAAAATGGAAACAGAATGGAAAGATGTAGAAAATCAGCAGTCTGACCATGTAAAGAAAAAAAACACAAAGATTAAAAGGAATGATGCAAACTTTCTGCTAGACAGAAAGATAGAAAGAAAAATAAAATAAATCAGGTACACGAGATAATGCTAAGGGTGCAGCCAAGCAACTATTTGTTAAAGATTAATGTGGATAGGGAGGTAGACAGGTTCAATTCATCAAGATAATGGGAGAATGACCCCAAAGGAATTTTAGAGATCTTCAAGGCAACCTAGGACCTTGAGTACATGGTTCCCAGGGTGGTTCATGTGGGATCTTAGCAGTCATTTCCTATGCTATCTCACGATTCTGCCCCCTGGATTCTGATGCAGCACACCTCTACCATCCAGTCTGAGGCTCAGGTGGGCTCATGTATGGCTTACCTCACCAATTCAGACGGCACTGAGGCAGGACCCCTGGCTTTGTCCTTAAAACTATTTTTGGCTAGAAGCAAAATAAAAATAAACAAATCAAACTTCTTCACAGTCTCCCTCAGACATAAATAAAGCAGAGTCACCCTAAATAGCTTGGGTATGACCCAGCACAAGCTCTCTCAAATATAAATGAAACAGTGATAAAAAGAAAAACAGTATAATGATCAATATAATGATTAATTGCTTGGTCTGTTTCTGTCATCATGCTTACACTAGGAAATGCACATCTCACGCCTACCGCTCCTCTCCCATCATTAGGTGACCAAATGTATTAAAGAGCTTGTATGTTCAGTGTTTGGGGCTCAGACCCGAAGTTTTGCTTGCTGACCCTTCACTAGTGAATAAAGTAACCTGCTTTTCCTCTCTATGGCCACTGTCTCTTGTCTCTGGTGACCCAGTTTTACTGCAATCATACCAGCTGTAAATTTAAGCAGTTATAAATATGCTGCCAATTATCTAAGTGTACAAAATATAAGAGTTGCCTCTGCCTGGATGTTGAAGGATGTGACAGTTAGTTGAGATGTCCAGGCAAAGCATCCTCACAAAGAATCCCCACTAGGGCAATGTCTAGTCAAGCCATGGGAGTAGGGCAGCTCCTGAGGTCCCATAACTATAGGGTCACCATCATGCAATTCCAACCTAGGAGAGCTATAGGCATGAGACTCTAACCTGTGAAAGCTGTAGTGGATGAAGCCCAGCAAAACCATAGGGTGGTAACTGTCTGAGGCCTTGGGGGCTCAACCAGTGTGTCCAGGATGCACAACATGGAGTTAAAGAAGATTGTTCTTCATCTTTCAGAGTGAATTGTTGCTTCTCTCATCTGGTTTTGGACTTAATTGAGGCCTGTCACTTTTTACTTGCCTATTTCCCTTTTGGGGAATGAGAATGTCTATCCTAGGCCTATCATAGTCCTATCCTAGGATAGACATTCTATTTTGAAGGCAGATAACTTGTTTCATTTCACAGTTGTTGAGCCAATCTTGTGAAAATCTGAAGGACAAGTGCTCTAAGCAGAAGAAATAATAATTAATATGTGTAATGTGTGTCTCTCTTATAAGTCTTTCAGACGTCTTTGTAATCTTTCAAGCACATTTCATTCAATCATTCTACATACCTCTGTCACATGAGCTGCATCCAAACATGCCTGTGATCAAGTCACTCACACACTCTAGGCTCTCAGGGGCTCCATGTTGCCTAAAGTCATCTTTCTTGGTGATGAACATGCCTGTGATCTGTTATCAGTACTGATTCTGCCCTTATTTCCAACTTTGACCCTTCATGTGACTTATGACACATCCACAAAGGATTATTGTCCATCCCTCAAATATAAATTGCTCCCTTTTTCTTGCTTTTGTAGAATTTCCATAGCTTTCCTTATGATAATAAAAATAATAAAAACCACCTAAGATTTAGTGAAAATGCCACTTCTTTTGTTAAACTCCCAGGGATTCACAGTAAATTCGTGATCTCTGGGAACTCTGCCATTGATACTTGCCTCATTACATTTACCTTATAAAAGAAGAGAAGGTGTCCAAGCACTTATTGTAGTGAGAGAAAGTGAGAAAGACTATAAGGTTAATCTCACATAATGGTCCCTTTGGCATTGTTTATACATTTGTCTTCATCCTCAACCAGATTATGAGAGTATCAAGGAGCTTGCAGGAAATTACTATGCCATCTGTGTATCTAGCTGGCACCGAGCATCCATTGGGTGATGGCAAAAGTCATAGGCATAACTTAGATACGTATTGAAATTAAAGAGGCCCTGACTTTCTCACTTATCCTGGGCACGCAGTGAGTGTGTGCATACGCATGTGCAGAGGGTGGTGAGAAGCACATGTCCACTGACCCACTGCAAGAGGGACATATGTTTCATATAATGTCAAGATTATGATTCAAGGAACAAGATCCCAAATAAGCAATCAATTAAACAATTTGAACATACAGTTTGGGACAGTCATATAAATTGTGATCCTTTTACCACGGAAGTTTGTTGTGGCAAGGATTATCATCAACTAAAGGAATCTAAAATCTACTGCTATTTTTGCTAAAAGTGACAGCAGTACTCCTTCTTAGGAATTATCTCTGGTATTACACATTTATAGTCAATTGATTCTTGACAAAGGTGCTAAGAAAACTCATTGGAGAAAGGAAAATCTTTTCAACAAATGGTGTTGGGAAAATTATATATCCATATGCAGGAGAATGAAATTTGACCTCTATTTTTTATCAATTGCAAAAATTAACTCAAAATGTTTTAAAGACTTCAATGTAAGGCCAGAAAGCATGAAACTGCTAGAAGATAACAAAAGGGAAGTACTTTGGGACATTGGAAGCCACAATGGTTTTTGGAAGACTCTACAATCATCAGAAACAAAATCAAACAGACAAATAGGATTGTATTAAACCAAAAAGCTTCTGCACAGCAAAGGAAACAATTGACTGAGCAAAGCAACCTAAAAAATGGGAGAAAATATCTGCAAACTATACTTCGGACAAAAGGTTAATATCCAGAATATATAAGGTAATCTAAAGCCCAGCAGCAAAAAAATGAGTAACATGATTTTAAAATGAGCAATTAATCTAAGTAGACACTTCAAAAGACATACAGGCCATGCATGGTGGAGCAAACCTGTATTCCCAGTACTTGAGAGGCTGAGACAGGAAAATCATGGGTTTGAGACCAGCCTTAGCAACTTTGTGAGACCCTCAGCAACCCAGTAAAACCCTATTTTAAAACAAAATTAAAAAGGGCTGGGAGTGTATCTCAAAGTTAGAATGCCCCTGGGTTCAATCTCTAGTATCACAAGAAGAGGAAGCAAAAGAAGGAGGAGAAGGAGGAGAAGGAGGAGGAGGAGAAGGATGAGGATGAGAAAAAGATATACGAATGGTCAATAGGTATATTAAAAATTGTTCAACATCACTAAGTATCAGGGGAATGCAAGTCAAAACTACAATGAGTGATCACCTCACCCCAGTAAGAATGGCTGTTATATATTTAAAAAAACTAGATATAATAAATTCTGGCAAGGATGTAGAGAAAGGGAAACCACTGCACAATTTTAGTGGGAATATAAATTAGAAAAGTCATTATGGAAAACAGTAGGAAGTTCCTCAGAAACATAAAAATGGGACTCCCATATGATCTACCACTCCCACTCCTGGGTTAATTTCCTAAAGAAATGAAATCATAATGTCAAAGAGGGATCTCCCCTCCCCATGTGTATCCTAGCATTATTCACAATAGCCAAGAGGTGGAAGTGTCCATCAGCTGATAGCATGATATACAGATAGATAGATAGATAGATAGACAGACAGACAGATAGATAGATAGATAGATAATAGATAAATATTATATATATTTTTATATACATTACATATATATAATCTCACAGAATATTTTTCATCCTTAAAAAAGAAAGGAAATCCTGCCATTCATGACAACATGGACAGAAATGGAGATCATGTTAAGTGAAATAAGACAGGTACAGAAAGAAAACACTACATGATCTCACTCGTGTGGAATCTAAAAGAGCTGATCTTGTAGAAACTGAGAGCACGATGGTAGGTACCACAGGCTGGGGAGAGGTGAGAGGAAAGGGGGATGGGGAAGGTTATCAATGGATATTAAATTACTGTTATACAGGAGCAAGAGGGTCTGCTGTGTTATTGCACAGTAAGGTGACTATAGATAACAATACTGAACTGTATATTTCAAAATGCTAGAAGAAAAGTATTTTGAAAGTTTTCACCATAAAGGAATGATAAATGTTTGGGGATATTGATATGTTTAACCTGATTTAGACACTGAAAAATGTATATACATATCAAACATCACATGTTTTTATGTATTAGTTAAAATAAATTTCATAATAATAATAATAAAGAATTGTCTCTGGGACCACATTGCGTGGATTTGAATCTTACCTTTTATCATTTAGTAGCTTTGTGACGGTGGATAGGTTATATATCTGATTTTCTTGAGTTTTTATATCTATAAAAGGAGATAATAATAGTACCTATTATGAAGTACTTGTTTTAGTTTGGGATGCTGTAACAAAATATGATATAATAGTTGTCTTACAAACAATAGAAATTTATTTCAGTACAGTTTGGAGGTTGAGAAGTCCAAGATCAAAGTGCTGGAGGATTTGGTGTCTGGTGAGGGCCTGATTCCTGGTCCATAGACAGCTGTCTTCTCTGTCTTCACACGACAAAAGAAACAAGCTTCCTTTGGGGTCCCTTTTATAAGGGCAGCAATCCCACTCATGATGGTTCCCCCTTATGATCTAATCTCCTACAAAAATCCTACCTCTTTGTATCATTACATCAGAGGTTAATAGAAATTTGTGGAAGTTAATAGACAAAAACATGTAGTCTGTAGCAGTGTGAATTGCGATAATTCATATAAAGTGGTGCAAATAATAATAAATGTTCAATAAATACCTCCTCTTATACATTCAAAAATATTTTTTGTTCACTGATTCAGTGTTGTATATTTTGGCCACTACTCAGATACTAATTAGAGAATTCTGTGGACATTTAATTTCAACAGAGGCTAAGGCACAGACAATATAGAGAAAAGTCAAAGATAGCAAAGAAGTAACTGAAGATGTAAAAGCTACATGTATTGGGAATGTTGAAGGATTAGTTGCTCAGAAGTAAAGTGAATAAAACAAGATATTTAGTAGCCAATTTCTTTGAATAGTTCCTGACACATAGTAATTATGCAGTACAGGTTAAATGTTGTGATAGACAACATATTGACCTTCCAAAAATGCCCTTGTCCTAATCTCCAGAACCTGAGGATACGTTATTAAATAACGTTATTTGCTATTGAGCCAGAGGGATTTAATGTTGAAGATGAAATCAAGGTTGTTAATCAGCTGACTTTGGGATAAAGAAATTATTTTGGATTATCCATGCCGGTTCAATGTAATCACAAATGTCCTTTTTGTGAAAGAGGGAGGCAGAAAAGTTAAAGTGAGTGTGAGAGAGAAATCACACTATGCTACACTGCTGATTGTGAAGACAGAGGAGAGACCTACATAAAGTCAAGGAGTGCAGGTACCCTCTGGGAGCTGGGAAAGGCAAGAAATACATCCTCCTCTAAGCTTCCAGAAGTAACACATCCAGACAACATATTGACTTTAGGACTTCTGACCTCCAGAACTATAGGATAATAAACGTGTGTTGTTTTAAACTATTGAGTGTGTGGCAATTAGTTACAACAACAGTAGAAAACGAACACTAGCATTGTCATCCTCATTGCTGCTATTATTATAATGTTAAGTATTCTAAGTGTACAGAGATTGTTGATTGGGTGAATCTTTACAATTGAAATGATCTAGTTGAATAATAAAGAAACAAGTATTACAAAAAAAGAAAGGGTTTATAATTTACTATAGGATGGGAGGACTTCCCCAAAGGACTATGAAGTACAGAATTTGAAGAGTAGCATAAAGTAGAATCTCTTTGCCTAGCAGAGGTTCCCAAACTTGTATGGTTCAACACCCCCTTTTCAAAAAAAAAATTACTCATCACCACCCTGGAAATCTACCTTTAAGCAAATAGACAGAAAGGCACAGTGACAGACTTCCATTCTTTTATGGATCTATATATTGTTCCAGCACCTTCCTGGGGGGCAGTATTGCTCACCTTGGCAACCTGTGGAAAGGGATATGTGTGTGTGATAAGGTTAGCAAGAATATATGACTTGATGTGTTATAATACTAGACAGAGGGGTAGCATGGGTTAGAGCTCATTTAAAACCCTCTAACTCTTATCTCAATGAACTTGAGGATGTTTCGTAATGATGACTGCATAGCAAGAATTTGGGTGACGTTTCCACTACATATTCCTTTTGGGATACCTCACTGGCATTGATACTCTCTCAAATAACACCATATCTATTGCTACAGCACTCAGTACACTGGGAGTTGTATGTTATTCAACTCTAGTGCACAGAAATGGGAGAGGAACTGTTAACACACAGTGTGTTCAAGCCATTTATTAGGTATGTACATAGTCTCTCTCTCCACTTCCCAGCTGCCAGCTCCTATGGATATACATTTTATTCTCTCACTCCCTCTCAATGTCTCTCTCCCTACCTCTTCTCCTGTGCATGTCTTGCTCTTATTCTGATAACCCATTTTGTATTTGAGTCTAAATGACCTATCTACATCTGCATTTGTTTGAACTTATGCACAGTGATCATCAGACAGTGTCAAACTAGCAAGATCCACCAAATGCTCTGTGACAAGCATGTTGTTTCTGAGTGCTTAGACTGCTCTTGGAACTGGTGAAGAAGCATATCCTATCAGTTGAAGAATTACAGAACTTAATCAGTCTTTAGGGCAGAATATCACTGGGTTCAAAATTGTCCTTAGCTCCATTCACTGGGTAATTCAGCAAATGTATTGGCTCTTCTATACTCACTAATACTTTTGGAATGCATTTAAACAGATTAAGTCCTACCAATTCCCTGCCGTATTAACACCATATATTTATGATCGATATGTTTTATTGCATCATTTATTTTATGCTGACACTCAGGCCTTATAATTTTTCCCCTTCTCTGCCACATTGTATTCATTTTGTTCATTACCTTTTTTTCTGATCTTTACTTAACATTTTATGTGACTTTCAAAAAAAAAGTATTTTTAATTGAATGCAATTAGACCCCTAGTAAGAACTTTTCTGTAATTTGCCTTTTAATGCAAATGTCTAAGACCCGTTCTTTACTAATTCTCAGTGCAGCATCTTTCTTCATTGAACTGGATTTACTCTGCAGGAATTAATTTGTATATCTAAAGAAATTTGACTTCAATCTGTTGGAAAACTTTCAATAAAATAAATATAAATTTATTTAAATTTTTCCATTTCTAAGGTATATTTAGGCTCAGAATATATGTGGTTAATCATATTATTTCCTTGGCCCTATGAATTTATTTTATTTAAAAATATGCTAGATAATAGCCTGAGGCCTTCTGCCTCAGAATGTACCTTCGGCATGTATTAATTGACCGATAACATACAGCCTATTGTGCCTTAATGCTCTATTCCCAATTCATGTGAACAAGTCCTTTCCCGGAATTTGCCATGGGCAATATAGTATTTTATCTCTTGTGTATCACCAACTTAAGCTCAGTGAGGCTCTGTTCTTTTTCTAGCAGAATGATAACCAAAGCTTTGCCCTTAAATTTTGTTTTTTGCTTTGTTTTGCTTCATCTTTCCACAGAACCAGACTGCTATTCTTTCTTAAGGCATATTAAGAAATAATGATGTTTCTCATCATTATTTCTTTAGTTGTTATTTTTCTAAAATGCATGAATAAACATTGATTGTTTATTATATGACAGGAACTTTTGCTGTATAAGTTGTTGTATCTGCAAACAGTAATAGGTAATGCTCTAGTTGTCTCCTCTTCATTGGTTTGTTAAGTTTGCTTATATCTAAATTCTTTGGTAAAAAAAGAAAGGCCAAGATTGGAACCCTGAGAATTTTTATCTCGAAAAATGTTTTAATCAGATTTGCTCTTTGAATTCATTTTAATTCATTAATTTCACTTTGTTTTAACCAAATTTTCATCTTTCATTTTAATTAGATATACTCATATATTTGCACATCACTTGGGCACACAATAATGCTTCATAAGTTGTTCACTACTGATAGTATCTCATTTTTCAGACATGAAGCCTTTCTTAAAGTAAGCTTACTGTTCATTAGTGTTGTTATTTTTACATTCATGTAGCAACATATAGGTAGTGTATGTTCTGGAATCAGACGGCTTGTGTTTATATTCCTGTCTTATTTGTTCCCAGATTCATCCCTGAGACAATGTTTTTAATAATGTCTTTATCTAGAAAGATATACTGTCTGCCGTATAGAGTTAGTTGGGGGATAAAATATATTATTTAAATAATAGTCAAAAAGTGACAAATAGAGCCAGGCGTGGTGGCGCACGCTTGTAATCCCAGTACTTTGGGAGGCAGAGACTGGAGGATCCGGGTTCGCAGCCAGCCTCAGCTCTCTCTCTCTCTCTCCCTCTCTCTCTCTCCCCCCTCTCTACTTAGTGAGGCCCTGCGCAACTTCATGAGACCCGGTTTCAAAATAAAGTATAAAAAATAGGGCCGGGGGTGTAGCGCAGAGGTAGAACGCCCCTGGGTTCAATCCCTGGTACCGCAAAAAAAAAAAAAGTGACAAATAGTATTTATGTATTGTTTATTATGTACTAAATAGTGTTAACCATCTTACTTAAAGTAAAATGAGAAATTAAGTAGATTGCTCCAACTCACACAAATAGTTCAAGAGGCAGAACAAAATTTTCAAGTCAAGTTACCTACTTCCACAGACACTTGAATGTGTCTTTTTGATATAATAACTGAATAAATTCTCTAAAGGAAATTGTTTTCGTAATGAATGTTGCTGCTGATGGTGATAAATGCTATAGGTAAAACTGATATTTTCAGCTCCATTTTTTAAATTATCATTTACCTATGTAGACATGTAACAAAAGCAAATTTCATTAAATTTTTATTTTTTTTACTTTTACCTTTCAGTTTCTGGAACACTAACTACTAGAATAACCATATTCTGTAAAGCAGCTACTTTTTATTTTTCAAGGTCCTTGAGGTTGATTGTTGCTAAATACTTATTCTGACTTGCATTATGTTTTGAATATGGTAATTATTTATCTGCCAATTTATATTTTCTACTACATTGGGCAAAGTTTAAATGTCTTGCTATAATAGGGAATCAATTTTAAAGTATTTTAAAGGAAATCAGCTGGGCGTGGTGGCACATGCTTATAATCCCAGTACTTTGGGAGGCGGAGACCGGAGGATCCGGGTTCACGGCCAGCCTCAGCTCGCGCACGTGCGCTCTCTCTCTCTTTGTCTCTCTCTCTACTTAGTGAGGCCCTCAGCAACTTCGTGAGACCCAGTCTCAAAATAAAGTATAAAAAATAGGGCCGGGGGCATAGCGCGGAGGTAGAACGCCCCTGGGTTCAATCCCTGGTACCGCAAAAAAAAAAAAAAAGTATTTTAAAGGAAATTAAAAACTATGATAATTTCAAAATAATAATGATCAAAAATTTTTATTTTATATCTAAAGATATATTTTTAGATTGAGCATTGAGTAAATTGGCTATATAGAAGGAAAAAAGTATACCTACATTAAAAAACCAGGGATATTTAGTTTCTGTAGCATTTCTTTTCCCCTTCATTTTCAGAAGACAGCATAACAGGACAAGTGAACAAAATCCTACAAAAGCGCAGTCATTTGTTTTCTGAATTCAATGGTAACAAAGTTTTAAACCCATTGCAATGGTCTTTGCAAGGGACATTCAGAAAGTCCGAAATCTCCTTTTGCTATGCAAGATATTGCTTCTGAACATCTTTAAAAGAGACAAATTTCCATCCTTTCCAGTACTTGGAGACTCCACACTTGGATAATATATTCTGGGCAAGAAAAACAGTATGGGAAATTAGAATCTCTACTATTGAATGTGAGGGAAGAAAAAGTAACCAAAGATTACATAAAAAGAGACAAAGGAAATATTGAAAGAATATGTAGATCTTAAATTTTTTGTAAATGGATATATACATATAATATTTTTAGTTCTTATGCATACAAATATTTTATTTTTTAACTGGAAAATGTGAAGGAGTGGGTATGTTCTCAAAAACTCTACTTTGAAATGTAGCATTATTTTAACTTATCTTGAATAGTGAGGCACAAAATGACATAGAATTTTCAGAGTTGTTTCAAAGTTTTCAAAAGTATCAATAGCACTGTTCAAATGTGTAATGTGCATTAAACAGTACTTGTATATAATTATTTTGCATTTCTAGTGGATTTAACATGTAAAGTACTTAGAGTTATTTATGATTTTTCCAGACATATTCTCTTAGCAATGCCTTTGGCTTTTAAACATTGTTTCCCATTAATAAAAGGAAGTGACATTTTGAAACGAGAAATGAATGTAAGCTTTAAATAAATTGCATATGATTTACAATTTTAAATCTGGTATTTAAATAGAGCTATACAATTCAAAATATGTTCTCTCATTACGTGGTTTAGGTTTGAAGTATAAGCCATTGTTCATAATCTTGAACTTCCATTAAAATGTCTTGTTTCCATCCTAAATATTAGAACAGATCCTTAAGATACGATGTGAAGCAGATGTAGTTAATTAGCAAAGCAATAGTGGTGCATTGTTTAGTCAAATGAAGGTGTATTTCATTTTGGCAATACTGAAATTGTCTCCTAGAGCACAGCAGAAATATATTTTATAATACTTACTAAATATGCATTTCTCTTATGTAGATTTTTCTTTATAAAGACAGTTTTATCCAATATTGTTAATACATGACATTTATGAACTGCAGGCCTCCAACTGCCTCGGATTGTTTATTAGAACTCTTTATAACTTGAATATACTATTCATATTCCATGTTCTTAGGTTCTTAAAATTTTCTTCTTTTTTTCCAAATATTTTCATATTGGTAAAATAAAAAGATTATTGAAAGGCCCATGGCGCAAAAGATCATATGACTTAAAAGGTAGTTCATGATTTATGACATTGTTACCACCCATCATTGAGTAAATGAGGCTTGAAACTGACTAATGTTTCTCTTCATTTTGTTTGTTGGAAACATTTATAACTTCCTCCAGGGATTTTTCATTGCTGTATTGTAGTGTAGTAGGAAAAAAAATCGTGAATTCTTATTTGTTTTTAATTACACTTGAGAAATAATACTTTTTATTTATTATTACTGAGAATACTTTTACTTAGCTCAGTAACCTTCTTTTTCAGATTTTGGATAATATGCATAAGTGATAAAGGTTAAAAAAGAGCATCAATAACAAAATCCATTTAAAATCAGCAACATTTCTTCAAGTGATCAGTTAATTATTTGCTATGACTACATTGAATCATAGAAGACAAGTTAGGGTCTCCCAGTTTCTTCTTAGAAACAGTTCAAGCCAATTAAAAATAAGATTATGATGACATTATAATTTTAATTGTTATACAAAGTGATAAACATGACATATGACATTGATTAAGGAAAGTTTTCTTAGTTCAAAAGGAAAAGAAAGTGAATGAGATGCCTTTCATATTTCTGTTGTGCAGTAAAGAGATCTCTTCATACACATGACCAACTTCTGGGATTTTGTTTTTGTTGCTTTTTGTTTGGTGTTTGCTCAGGAATTATTCTCAAAAGCAGGATTTCATTTTATCTTTCTCTAGGATCCCAAGATTGCTTTCTTTGATCGCCCCTTGATTTTGATGTTCAGCGCACGGAGAATCACCTTTTGCTGCTTGCTATTTGTGATCCTGAGTAAGTTAATGCCTCCAAAACTTAGTTTAATTTCTAAACTAGGATTATAAAAATGGTACCTATTTTTGGTTTATTGTCAAGGAAAATAAAATATAGTATATAAAGCGTTAGCACAGTGGTAGGCATAATTAAGTTCTCAACAAAGAGATTCTTAAAATACATACATATGGTATATTGCTTAAGAACTTGAATTTTGCTTTCAGATAGATTTTATTTTCAATCTAGGATTTGCTACTTGCTGATTGAGGGACATTTGAAAAATTTTCAAAATTTCCTCATTTATCTTTCTTCATGTGGAAAAACAGTAAGAGCACCTCCACCACAGATATATAGGCAATGCACTTACATGCCTGGCACATATTAAGTCCTTAACGAATGTCAGTTAAATTATCCCTGTTGATACTGCAAGCTATTGAAAAGTATGTTTCTCATTTGAGGCGCCTGTTGGAGTGTGTTAGAGCTCAGAATGCGTTTAACAGACCTAGCTGGGAGCAAGCTGGGCCTGGCTACATCTGGAAGAGCGGGGAAGCAGAAGGGGACATTCTGGCTCAGCTTATTCTTGAGCCTTCGGCAGCCCTTGGTGGCTCTGGTGATTTCTGGTCCAGCAGTACAAGGGGGTATTGGCACAGCAAGCCCCAAAAGGAGCAGATATACATGCTAGGAACCATGTGGCCATCAAGAAGAACAGTTTAATGGTGCATGTAACACATGCCCTAAGAAATCTGCAGACTAGTTAGGGAGAAATGGTTGGCAGTCTTGCAAATACGTACAGGAGGCAAAATCAGATAAATATTAGTTTTGTATTTTAACACTGTAATAGCCTAGTAGATATGAATTAAATAGGAATTTAATCTAAAATTATTATTCAATATCTTTTTGCCATAAATATTTTAAATCATCTCATAGTAATTTTTAAAATTAATCTTCATTTTTGCCCCATGATCATTCACATGAGATGTTCTATAAGGGAACACTTGAATATATTCCAGAACAAAATGCCCTATCATCTTTGAGGAATATCAGCAGTGGTCCTAACATGTCCAGTTTGCTGCTGTGTAGCACAACTGTCTAGATGAGCACCAGCCATGTTAGGTGATAGAATAACACAATCAGCTCCTCTCCTAAGTAAACCACTTGAAAGGGGCAAATACATGGCAAGCTAATTTTAAAAATTGATTGTCTCCTCTTTTTCAACAAGAGAAATGTGCGAAAATGATGTTATGCAAAACCAGCTCACAATTAATGGCTAGCTATATTTTATCACTGATACACAGTGAGAGATATTTCTGCAAGGTAAAGATCATGTTTATCTAATCGGACTCAGAAAGGCTTGATTCCAACCCTGACACATGAGCATAGTAGATTAAACACA
Organism: Glis glis; assembly: GCA_004027185.1. NCBI lineage: Eukaryota > Metazoa > Chordata > Mammalia > Rodentia > Gliridae > Glis > Glis glis. The sequence goes on along the minus strand of PVJS01019349.1, from coordinate 18,730 downwards.
TAGCTATATGTAAAGAAAGAAAAATACAAAGTGTAGAAATGAAAAGAAAACTCAAAACTAGAACAAGCAGAGGTTGAATGTGAGAGATCATAATGATCCCTGAATCGGATATAAATGTTGGTGGGTTTGGGGTTCCAACACTTGCTTCTGGAATGGCTCTAGCACTGGCCTTGGGAAGCAGCAAGGAAAATATTCATCTTTTTAGGGACTGGGGAGAAAAATTTTAGAAATTCAGTCTACTTTTACTCACATGTAGGATGTGCATTACCCTATAAGCATGACGCAGAAACCCAGAGTCAACATCTAGTTTGGAACCAGGGAAAGACTTGGGGCCCAGGGCAGGGTAGCTACCTTCTGGGGATAATTGCATAATAAAGGACTTGATGGAAAGCAAAAGCCATTGCAAATATTTTATAAACTCCACCCCCCATACACAGTGAAAATGAACTCAGCTTGATAAAGAGGCTTTCAGAGAAGTATGTTTAAATTTATAGAAGAGCAAAGGGAAGGAATGGAAAATACAAGATTGGCATGCAAAAGAAATAGGACAATTTAATAAAGAATTTATAAATAAAAAATAGCATTATATTTAGAATAATAGAATTATATTTAGAAATATAAAAATGTGTACCATGGAAGGGAAGAATTTATTAGAATAGCTAAAGAGAGGACTGGATTTTATAAATACAGATCTGGGAAAAATCACTTAGAATGCAATAGGGAGAAATAAAGATATGCAGGATACACAAAAGTTAACCTGGATATGGTACGTACAGGAAGGTCCTATATGTTAACAGGCATTTCAGATGGAAAAAGTGGAGAAAATGGTAAACAAACAGAGGATGAAGTGATGATGTTGGAGGACTACTTTCTTTTCAGAGTTGAAAGAATGTGTAAATTCTCAGACGGAAGAAGCGTATCTAGTACTGCTGAGAATTAAAAGTGGCAAAAGCATTCCATTCCTTAATACATAATGGTGAGCTTACCAGACATCAAAAACCTTAAAATTCCACCAAAAAGTAAGAAAGTTTTCTTAAAGATAAACAATAATTAGAGTTACAGTAGACTTCTCACTAGAAAAACATAAATGTCAGAACATGGTTGATAACTTTAAAGTACTGAGGTAAAAAAGATGTCAATTTAAAAGGAACTGTCCACAGACCATCCCTTAGAAAATTAACACAGCATGCACTTGAGGAAGAAGGTAATTGAATTAAGAAGAAAGCAGTTTAATGCAGAAGGAGTAAAAAAGAAATTCTTAAAATACTGGTGTTTTAAACTAAGAAGTAACAGAAAATTTGATAATAATGAACAATGGGGTGCATAAAAATAAAGTAAAACTAAAATGAAATTATGGGAAAATGGGGCGGGGAGAAACTTAAAGTAAGTAATGTCTTTGTATTATTCAAGAAGAAATTAGAACAAAAATGATTTTGTTAAATTAAGCATGTGTGTTAAAATTTAAGGGTAACCACTAAGTGAATAGAAATAAAATGCAAAATTTCTAACATCAGGGCAGAATGGGGGAAATCAAAACTAGGCCAATCCAACAAGAAAGCAGGAAAAGAATGTTGAGGGGCAAATATGTCAGTAATAACCACAAATTAAACTGTTATAATCCCTGTAGAATGCTCTGAAAATACCTAACACATTTAAAATGTGCATAATTAATGACTCAAAACTTATATTTTTGTACATGTACTCTGGAAACTTTTCTTCACCTATATCTAGTACTAGCAGCCATAAATAAAGGTATTTATTACTGCATTGTTTATTACAGAGAACAACTGGAAACAACATAATTATCTACCCATATGGAAATGGATAAAGTGTGGTGTATTTGTATATTAAGTATAATACAGGAATTAAAATGAATAAATTTTATCTGTGAATATAAACATAGACATTTCTAAAAATATAATGTGGAGTTAGCCATACTGTAGTGGTTTTCTATGTTGCCATGAAAATTATCACAAACAAGTGTTTACAGAAGATACATTTATTATGTTAAAGTTCCTTTTTACGGTACTGCGTGTATGGGGGCAGGTATACTGCGATGAAACCCAGGAGCATTCTACCTCTGAGCTACTTCACACCCCTTTATTATCTTTTATTTTTTTTATATTGAAACAAGGTTTCGTTAAGTTGCCAAGGGCCTTGCTAAATTGCTGAGGTTGACCTGGTGCCTGCAGTCCTCCTGTCTCAGTCACCCAAATACTGGGATTCAGGAGTGTGCCATCATGTCTGACTCAACATAGGCTTCATATACTTTTATTGGTGCACTGTGATTATACATCACAGTGAGGTTCAAAGTGATCTAAACCTGACCGCACGTAGCACTTGGTGTGTTTTCCCTCTTTCAGGCAGGGATCTAACATAGGTCTTATCAGGCTATGACTACCATATTTTTAGAGAAAATTACTTTCTGCAGACTCTAGGAGAGAATCTTTCTGTTCATTCAAGAAATGGAAAAATTCAGTTTCGTGTGGTTGTAGGAATGAGGTGTCCATTTCCTTACTGTCTGTAAGCCTGGAGGCTGCCCTTAGTGCCTAAAGGCCTCTATCTGGTTTTTGCACAAAGCAAACAATATTTCAGGACCAGCAACAAGGTCCAGATCCTTCTCACATTACTATCTCAGGACTCTTTCTGCTGCCTTTTGTCACTGCATCTCTTTGATTGCAGCAAGGACATTTTCCAAGTTGAAAGACTTACAATATTAAATTATGCCTACCTGAACAATCTACAACCAACTATTTACCTCAAAATCCTTAACCTTAATTTCAACTACCAAACTCCTGTTGCTCTGTATGGCGATACATTCATTGGTTCCAATGAATAGGGCAGCACTTTGGGAGCTATTGTTCTGCCTACCCTAGTCCAACTGTTGGGCCACAAAAATGCATATCCAACCGAAATACTCTTACTCCATCCCCAGGTCTCCCAAACCTCAGCCCATTTCATCATCAAATAAAATCCAAAATCTCAATGAAATTCCAATATCTCAAAGTCCAAAATCTCATCACATAAATCATCTAAATTAGGTATGGGTGGGTTCTGGTATATTCCACCCTCTAGCACAATTTCTCTCCATCTGTAGAAAGTGAAGAAACATGTTAAACATTGCCAAAGTTCAATGGTAGTACAGACATAAGACAAAAGTTAAATACATCTCAGTTTAAAAAAAAAATTAGGAAACAGAATCCAAGCACGGTGATACATGCCTATAATTCCAGTACTTGGGAGGCTGAGACAGGAGGGTGGCAGGTTCAAGGCCAGCCTTAGCAACTCTATGATACCCTCTGTAACTTCACAATATCCTGTTTCAAAATAAACAATAAAAAGGGTTTGGAGTATAGCTCAGAGGTAGAATGCCCCTGGGTTCAATCCCCAGTACCCCACAAAAAAATTAGAAATAAAAATGGAGTCAGTGGTCTCAAGAAAATAATATCTAGCCACACTAATTCTACTAAGAGTCAAGTCCCAAGGAGACTCCTCTGCAATGTGTTTCTGCCCTCAGAATTATCTCCTCTATTTATAAAAGTAGCAGATCTTTGGTGGTGAGTAGTTTCATCAAACTATTTCTTGCTGCAGGAATTTTAGGAATTCAATACTTGTCATCTATTTCATATTTGCCCCATCCCCCATCCCTTTCATTTCAAGCTGGTAGTATTTCTGTTGATATGGAATTTCCAGGAAACTTGTGGGTTTCTCATGCATGTTACATTCATTCCATTAGACAAGGGACTTGTCCATGGATGTCTCCTAGAAAATCTAGTATTATAGCATTTTTGAAAAAGATAAGATAGTCATTAAGTAATGTTATATATTATCCCTGAATAACAGAGATATAGTGAAATAAAAAAAACATAGGCAAGACCTATGCATAGTGAATTCATAATAGAGTTATCTGTTGTAGAATGGTGGATAGGAAAGAGAAGAATGGAGGGTATTCTTAAAGGTCTCTACTTTTGCCTAAGTCTTTTTCTTTATTATTTATTCCAAGGCAAAATATAAAATGTTTGCATTTGTTAATTCTGGATGGTAGATATCCAGGTGTTTTTTTTATATCAGTCTCTGTTATTTTCTATAATTAAAAATTACAATTAAAAATATGAACAGATAATCCTTCAGGGAGTTGTTTTGATAAATGGATTTTAGGTCAACAGCCCTACAAACATTCTTAGCTAAACATTCAGCAGACTAACAGTGGGCTTTCTGGAGTAAGCCAAGGCTCCTAAAGATGCCATTTTACAGAGACAGATGGGCAGATAGGTACTGTCCAAACACTAAGCATATGCTTCTCTGTGGAGTTCAGAAATTTCTTTCTGGGTATCATTTTTGCATGGCCTTAGTTACAGAAGTAGACAATAGTTATTAATTTCCCAGGGTGCCATCATTTGTCCCAGAAGAATTTGTATAACTGCTCTCATATTTTTCTAAGGTTTTAAAAATCCAAATACACTAACCCTTGAAATAGCTGGTAACTAGGTTTAATTAGTCATATTTTATTTATGAGATGATATGTGATTTTAATTTTTAAACTCTAGTTCATAAAGCAACAAGTTAAACAATGTTAATGAAGATATCACATATATAAACATGATGCCTTTCTGTGTGTGGAAAAATTAGTTGCTAATATTAGCAACTATTATAACCCCCAAATGTTGCTAATATTTTCATCATGATATACACTTATTACTGATGATGACCAGGGAGTATGCGCTCATAGTCTCCATGACTTTTGTTTGAGAAAAGTGAAGTAACAAATGTCGACTAACCACAGGTTTTAGTTAAGGAAGCATACCTCTCATTCATTCAAATTGAGAAGAATTGGGAAAAGGCATTCTTAAGGAGCAGCATGATGGAGTTCTCGCTCAGTTAAAAAGGAACTTAAACCATAATTCTGCATAGCGTTTTTCTCTCTCTCTCTCTCTTTTCTATTTTGCTGTTTTCCCATTAATGTTGACTGTGAAATTGATTGACTTTACCAATTAAAATTATAGACTCTCTTCATATGGTTTGAAAAAATGTTATTTGTCTTATATAGGGAGATATGCAGTGTATATAAATATGTTATTTAATATGAAAATCATGTAGTGTGTATTCTGTTAAACCATCATCTGATACCTCAAAAAATGAAATTTCTTAATGCTTTTTCAAATTCACAAAAATTCTGAGAACAGTCATGAATGGTGAACCAGCACAATCTTATACAAAACTAACATTGTACTATTTAATAAGCTAATCCCATTAACATTCTGGCTTCTTAAACAGTTCCAAATGTGAAAAAGCTCCGCAGAAGTCCACAGCATGAAAAGATGAATCCAGGTGAAACTGCATAGAAACTGGAATGCATAATGCGGCAGGTTTTACACTAATAATTTATGACTTTGCCTCTCTAGACAATACATATTAAAAACCTTTTAAGATAAGTGAGTTTCTTGTAATTATTGTTGTCCAAGCATTCTGTATTTGCAACTTTGATTTTTCTGTTAAATCAATAATTATTTGAAAGCATTTTAAGAAATTAAAGTAGTTGAGTTTTCCATTTTAACTTTTATTATTCATTTCCAATTTTATTATATTATGTGCAGATAAATAATTTTCTGCCTTTAAAAGTTTTTATTCTGTGATTTTTATGCTTTACCATTTCAGGAGACTAATAAGTAACACTCTCATAAAGAGCTCATTTGTACTATCTAGACATACTGGAAAATATCTTGAAAGTTCTATATTGTATAAAAAGCTCAGTAAAAGAATTCAGCTAAAAACTGATAGTATTTATAGCATATAATTAAAACAAACACTTTATTTGGATGTTGCTTAGCAGTATTGTTCCCCATCAATTCTATGAATTAACAATTCTGTAGTTAAAATTATTTTAGTAACACCTAAAAATACAAATATCAAATTCTATAAAAGAAAAGCACATTACAAGACTCAATGAGTTTTGCAGATATGCACTGCCACAATATTTAATATTACCTTTGGATTGGAGTTTTAACTTAAATTTAATAAAAACAAATTATAACCAAAGGCCTGAATTTAACTGAGGTCATGTTTATATCACACGTCATAGTTTCCTTTACAAGATGCTTTCTGATTGTCTCTTGTCCTAGTAGACTAGTCAGCTTTCATACTTTGAGAAAATATTACTTAACTACTTTGTTGTGAGTGGAACATAGTGATTCTACTTTTAGACATTCTAGGATTTCAAATACTTCTAACATATAATAATTATAACATCAATAAAAGTAATATCACTACTACTACTACTACCACTATTACTAATGATGTGCTTGTCAGATTAGGCTGTGGCAACAGCAAATATCAGTGAGTAATGACAACAAAGACACGTTTTTCTTGTGTTATATCTGTCAGGTTTGGCTACTGATCTTTTCCAACTTCCAGGAGACAGTCTTATCTAGAACATGCTGCCTCAAGTTTAAGGAAAGAAAGCTTTCGAGGGGAATAGTGATGCCATGAAGATTCCAATACATGTCTTTTGGAGAATAATTTTGTGGGACATATGACACAGGGTAGAATTGTTGAATCATTAGGTAGGTCTATGTTCAGTTTCTATAGATACTGTCAAATATTATTTTAAAGTGACTGTAATATTTCACACCCCACTAGTATCACACAAGTTTCTAAATCCTCACCTATATTTGATCTTTTTCATCTTCTACATTTTAACCATTCTTGTAGAAGTGTAATGTCACATTCTGGTTTTAATGTGCATTTCCCTGAGGACTACAAATCTGGAGTAACTCTTCATATATTTGTTGGCCTTTTATATACCATCTTGTGTGAAATGTCTATTTAAATATTTTCTATATTTGTAAAATTGTGCTGGTCTTATTGATTCATAGATATTTAATACGTTGTTTTTTCTTTGTTGGATATATATGTTGATAATGCCTTCTCTTTTTAATAAGTTGCCTTTTCATACTTTCAATTATACTTTTTAATAAACAGAGATTTCCAATTTTAATTTAGTCTGACTTATCAATTTTCAGTCAGAATTAGCAATTTCACATCCTGATGAAGAACTGTTTACCATTCCTAGATCAAAAAGATGTTCTCCAATGTTCCTTTCTACACCTTCAGTTGTTTTACCTTTTACGTTTATACCTGTAATATAACTGGAATTAATTTTTTTATATAGTATCAAGTAGGGATCAAAACTGTTTTTATATAAGTATCTAATTTTTTATGCACAACTAATTGAATAGATCATTATTTCCCCTACAGCAATGCAGTGGCACCTTTCTCAAAAATCAGGTGATCATGTATGAGCTATATACAGATTCTCTATTTGTTCTAGTGGTCTATTTTCTATTTTTTATTGATTGCACATAGTCCTTTAACCATAAATGTCTTTGATATGTCTTTCTATATAGTATTTTAATATTACCTCTTTAATTTCATGTTACAGCTGTAGAAAAAATACCAGAAATGTAGTGATGTCTTAAAACAACATAAATTTAAGAGTAACTTTTGTAAGATGACAGATTAGGAAGTCTCAGACCTGTGTCCTCACAAAAATGCTAATTCACAATTTAACAACACCGATTTAATAATATGTAGAACAAAATATCTTTGGGGGAATTTTAGAATACCGCTAAGAAGTCGCAGTGCCCTAGATGAGTACAATGTATTAAAGTGACCAGAAGAACAATTTCATCTATCTCAGCCCCTTCCCAAGTTGGCATATCTTAGCACTAAGAGAAGATTCCCCACCTGTGATGATTCCCTCAGGGGAAGAGAGTAGAGCATGTGTCTAACTTCCTGGCTATTTGGAATGCTGCCCTGGGGACTAGTGCTTATCTCAACTCTCTCAGAGCACCAACTGATCTGGTAGAGTTTAGACGCCTGGTGGCCACTGAGAATACAGCAAAGCAATAGTGGATTGCTGTAGTTGACATAGCTTTGTGCAACTGGGGGAAGGTACACAATGCAAAGATTCTATCCTGGACAGGACAGAGGGAGGGAGGGAGAGAGGGAGGAGGGAAGTAGACTTTGCATCCAACATTTCCAGCATTATCAGGGATTTATACCTGGAATGCATGGATGGTTCAACATACAATAATCAATCTCATACACCAGATTGACAGAATGAGGGATAATTATCACATGACCAATGCATGCAGAAAAAAAAAACTTTTGATAAGATTCAACACTCCTTCACAATTAAAAAAATACTCAGCAAATAAGAAATAGAAGGAAACTACCTCAACAGAATAAAGGTCATATTTGAAAAGCCTATAGTTAGCACCATATACAATGGTGAAAAACTGAAAGCCTCATCTCTAAGACTAGGAACAAGGTAAGGATATCCACTCATGTCACTTCTATTGGAAATAGTACTGGAAGTCCTAGCTGTAACAATTAGTTAACAAAAAGAAGTAAAATGATCTCTGTTTACAGATGAACTGATCTTATATGTAGAATCCTGTCTTAGTTCACTTGGTGGAGCTACATCAAACAACTCAGGTTATATTCCAGTAAAGTAAAACAGGCCAGTCATAACTAATGAATGAATTCAATAAAGTTTCAGGATATAAAATCAACATGTAAAAATTGGTCATGTTCCTGTACGCTAACAATAAACTGTTGGAAAAGGAGAATAAAAAAATAATCCTATTATCAATAACATTAAGAAGAATGGATACTTGGGACTACGAATAACCAAGGAGGTAAAAGACTTGTATATTAAAAACTAGGAAACATTTCACAAGAAATTAAAGAAGAAAAAATAAATGGAAAACTATTTCATATTCATGACATTTTTGCAAAAGTAGAAAAAAGTCCTAAAATCGTGGATCCACAAAAAAACCAGAATAGCTAAAACAATCTTGAAAAAGAACAAAGCTTCCACACTTCCTGATTTCAAAACATTATAGAGCTATTGTAACCAAATAAGAGTGGTATTGGCATAAATACAGACATAAAGACCAGTCAGTATAGCAGAAGAGAGTCCAAAAGTAAAGCCAAGCATTTTATTAAAAAAAATTGAAATCAGATTTTCAAAGACATAATTGCAGTCCCATGTACATTGTGGTATTCTACACAATTGGTAAAATATGGAAGCAACATGAAGGTACATTGGCAGGCTGGGAATGTGGCTCAGTGGTAGAATGCTTGACTAGCGTGCCCAAAGCCCTGGGTACTGAAAAAAAAATTGGGGTTAAATGTCCATTGGGAGATAAATGGGTGAAAAAAATGTGGTATGCACATACAAATAAATATTATTTGCCCATAAAAAAGAAATACTATCATATATAATAACATGGACAAACCTTAAGGTTATTAGGCTAAGTGAAATAAAATAGTCTTGGAAGGAGAAATTCTGCATGAATCCACTTATCTGAGGTATCTAAAGTAATCAAAATCACAGAAGCAAAAAATAAAATGGGGGACAAGGAAATGGAGTGCTGCTACTTAATGAATACAAAGTGTCAGAAAAAAGTTTATGGGAAAACAGAGGGAAGTTGAGGGGGAGACTCACATCCATACACACTGCACCTAGCCTACCTTAAATGTTCTCAGAACACTTACATTAGCCTATAGTCGAGTAAATTCATCTAACCAAAGCTCATTTTATAATACTGCTAAAATATCATGGAATGCATTCAATAATGTACTAAAAGTAGAAAATGGAACTGTTGTATTGATAGACTTTTGCCCCACTGTAAAGTTAAAAGATGTTAAGTTGTGCCATCGTACCTCAAGGATTGTCTGTGTATCTATTTTATTGGCTCTGCCTTTCTGGAGAACTTTAAGTGATACATGTGTTTTTTCCATGATCAAAAATTTAAAGCATACTTTATTAAAGTTCTTTAGGTCAGAAGTCTATATGTCCGACTGGGCTAAGATCAATATGTCAGCAGGGCGGCGATCCTGCCTGAGGCTCCCAGGCAGAATACACTACTTCCACCTTTGCTGGTTTCCAGAGGCCACCTGCAGTATCTGGCTTGTGGGCCCTTCCTCCATCTTCACAGACGGAAGCCCCTTCATATCACTCTCGATGCTCATAGTCTTGCTTCCCTATTTTAAGGATTTCTGTGACTACAATGAACCTACCTAGCCAAAATCTTCTTCACTTAATCACATCTGCACAGTTCCTTTTGCTATATATGATAACATATTAAAAGCCTTTGCAGGTTAGGATTAGGCATCTTTTGGGGGGAGTCATTATTCGCCTATCATACTCTACCCTCTGGCCTGCAAAGAATTATGCCCATCTTGTATATAAAATATATTTACCCCAAACTAACAAACTCATTGTCATTACATTACAGCATTCAGTCAAGTACCAAATCTTATCAGTTCAAAAGATCCACTACAATGATTTGTCTTCCAATTGGGGTATGCAGGGGATGGGACTTCTTCCCACTATCTCATCAGGGATTTCAGGGATTTGATGTGGGTCTGACTTGGCTCCAGATTGGAACAAAAAAAAAAAAAAAGAAGAAGCAAGTCTACTTAAAGTTCACATTTGATTTTATTTTTTTAAAGGCTAGACCCTTCAAGGCTTGTTTAAATGTGGGCCTTCTGAGTCTTTTTCGTCTTAGTCCCATCTGAGTGTAGGATATTCAGTTTTATCTTTCACAGGCTTTAAGCCCAGGTCTTTAACCTCCATCCTCATGAGGCTTTAAAATCTGGATTCTGGTTGGTAGGGGGACAAGCCACATGACTGAGGTCTTTTAGGGGAGGGGGCCACTCCCATCTGTGTGAATGGGTCACTTTTGATTTCTGTCTCCCAGGAGAGCCACATTTGGACACTTGCCTGAGCAGCACCAGCTGCTCTCAGCGCCCTAAGAAGTGGTTACAGACCTCTGTTACAAGTCACCACTCTCTCTGGGGCTTTAGTTACCTGTTTTTTTCAGAAGGCCTCATCGCCACTGCGGGTACTTGGTTCTTAAATTGCATGAGATTTTGAGATGCATTTTTCTGACTTTTGTATACTTTCATCCTAACTCTATGGCCCTGCAGTCTCAGATTTCAGGATATGTTCTATAGGAAAAACTAGCCATGTGCTCAATGTCCTTTCTGTTCTCTGACCCTGTCCTCTCAGCCTGGAAAGGCTGGTGAATGCCTCTCTGACATTCAGAATCCCCCCCACCCTGCCTATCTCCTACCCTGCCCTACACATACACCCAGTGGAACCTCTGTTTGGACTAAGCTCTGATCTTTAGGACCACAAAGAAAATGTGCAAATGACCACAAAGAAGAAAAATAAAGCCAATCATCTTTGAAGTAGCTCTTACTTGCTCAAAAATATTGCTCTCCAATATTTGCCACTTGAACAGATGTTTAAAGGCTCTAAAGATGTGAATTGTTTTAAACTCGAGCTGAGCATTTTTGTTATTGTCAACTTTGGTGTTGATGTCTTACCATCCACTGCCTCCTTTCAGGAGCTAAAGATGGATTGGAAGTGTGGTACAACAGTCAGAGCTGTATGAATGGAAGTACCACTTTATGAGATAGAAAAAGTGGGAGTAGAACTAGTTTAGTTGAGGTAGGAGTTTGGGTCATGTTAATCTGACATGTCCATTACTCATTCAACCAGAGAAGGAAAGAGGACAGCTGGATATGAACCAAGTTCTAGAAAAGTTTGCGATTAGAGAAACATATTTAATAATCATGAACACAGAACTGTAATCATGTCCCTGGGAGTAAGTGACACTACTTAAGAAAGGACTATAAAGAGAAAAGGAAAAAGGTCCTGGGAAGAAGACCTGCAGCACTGAGCATTCTGAGCTGGGAAAGATGAGAATGATCTCAACAAAAGCATGAACAGAGACAGATGTGGTAGCGCACACCTATAATCCCAGTATTGCGGATTTGACACCAGCCTCAGCAATAGCAAAACTCTCAGTCACCTAACAAGACCCTGTTTCAAAATAAAAAATAATAAAAAGGACTGGGGGTGTAGAGTGTAGCTCAGAGGTAGAATACCCTTGGGTGTAATCCCCAGTGCCACAAAAACAAACAATCAAAACAACAACAACAAAATATGAACAGGTTAATAGTTAAAAAAAAGCAGAAAAATGATCAAAGAATGACCTCCAAAAGCTTTGAATTATAATGGTTTCATGTTCGAGTTTTCCATATTTTTGAGACGTAAAGGAAGCTTTACAATCCAAAATACAGAGAAATATATATCAGCAAACATTTTATAATATACTGAAATATCAATATATGAAAATAAATTTGTTACTGGTAATATCTGTTGTAATGTGTTAGAATTGAGTAGATCTTGAATCTTGAGCCACCCTCTGTTACCAAGAAGAGGTAGGAAGTTTAATCATGGTTAATGATGAGCCTCAGATTTAAGCCTTCAATGGTAGACTCAGAACTGGAAACTAGGAATTTATGGAGTCAGTCTAGGATTCTTTTCACTACATCATCCGACCTATGTGTTCACACTTAAAGTGTTTTAAAAATCAAGAGTGTATTCTGGCCAGGCGTGGTGGCTCATGCTTGTAATCCCAGCACTTGGGAGGCTGAGACAGGAGGATCGCAGGTTCGCGGCCAGCCTCAGCAACTTGTGAGACCCTCTGCAACTTAGTGAGAACTGCTTTAAAATAAAGAATAAAAAGTTGGACTGGGAGTTAGCTCGGAGGTAAAATGCCCCTGGGTTCAATATCCAGTTCCACAAAAAAGAGTTTATTCTGTGTCATATACCATCAAACAATATTTTAATTTAGCCATTAGGAAATTTGCTAGAAAGTTTATAAACTCTACCTTCATTTGATTTAGACATTTGTTTTGACACTTTTGTAGCATAAAAGGAACAACTGCCGATTGTTAAAACTGATGAGTTCCTTTGTGATCATTGATAACTCACAGAAAACTTGAAAATGGGCCTGCTGCAGTTGACTTTAGAAGGAGAATATCTAGAATTATCTAGAATTATTTTGAAACTAAAGCTCTAATCCCTGTAATTAAGTTAGGAAGCAAATGTCATTCTTTTTTTTTTTTTTTTCGGAACCTAGGATTGAACCCAGGGGTGGTCTACCTCCGCGCCATACCCCTGGCCCTATTTTTTTTATACTTTATTTTGAAACCGGGTCTCACAAAGTTGCGGAGGGCCTCACTAAGTAGAAAGAGAGAGAGAGACAGACAGAGAGAGAGACAGAGAGAGAGAGCTGAGGCTGGCCGCGAACCCGGATCCTCCGGTCTCTGCCTCCCAAAGTACTGGGATTACAAGCATGCGCCACCACGCCCGGCCGCAAATGTCATTCTTAAGAAGCAGTGAGATAGTGGCTCTAGCTTTGAATAAGACTTAGAATAATAAAGCACGCTTGGTAATGCAGTAATGCTTAGAGAACTCCTCACTGGGAGATCACTGGGGGGGGGAGTGACTCACCCTTCCATTCATATGAATCTAAAACAATTTTTCATTTTATCAAGCCACTCCTTTTTATAAAGATAGATGATGTTGTTGAGATCACAGTAATGTAGTTAAGACACTTAAACTTCCTGGTTATTTTAATGACTAATAGGCTGACCTGGGCACTAGGGATGCACGTAAAAACAACTGTGCTTAGGTAGGGAAAAGCATATTAGAATAATGCAATAAAATCACAACAACATAGAAAATTTATTTTTCTTCTGACTAGTACTACAAAACTCAGAAATACATTTTAACATTAAAATAATACTTTCAGCTATGAACATACAAGTGATTCTAGTCCAAGATTGTCCCTAATTAAGGCACCAATTTCTATGGTTTTAAATGTGTGGATTTTTTACATGTTCCATGAAAAATTGAAGGATTTACTTGAACTTTTTATTTAATGCTGTTGCTTTTTTATGCTCCAGAGAAATTTAAAGTGCAATCAAGTCCTTTATTCAATTCAAGCTATTGTGGGAACCACAGAAGCTCAATTAAAACATCAGCTTTCTATTAATCAGTTGTCTGGTAATTACCACACCTTGTCTATTGTATCCTATTCACTCACACAACTTTCCCTCAGTAGATTCAAGTATGTGGAAGTGCCCTTCCTGACAGAAAGAACCTTGATGTGCTTTGCAGGGAGGACTATGCTGAAGTGCAGCTGTTCTAAAAGGAAAGAGTAACACTTTGAAGTAATGACCTGGCTAATTAATGCTGAATTCCAGTAGAAATCCTTTTCCTACTCAAGTACTTATGACATCCACATTAATACTAAATGAGCCCATCAGAATTAATGTCCTTACAATAAATACCAAAGGAGTTGAGAATGATTAGGCTATTATTGTAAAGTGTTACACAGAAAGACAAAAAAGACTGAGGCTTAAAAGAAAATCACAGTGATTTGTTTCTGAGATTGGCGCTCATGGAATCTATATTTATTAAATATAATAAAGACATGGAAATACACCGAATATTTTATTCACAATTCAGTTCATTTATGTGAAAAAATGAGTTGGTTTAAAATTGTAATGTTTAAATTCCATGAACATGTTAACAATATCAACTTTATAAGTTACATCTTATGTAGGATATAAGCATATATTTATAAGACATCTATATATTTATATTGATGAGATGAGAACATATATTTATATAATATTTACATTTATATATAATATGTATTTATATAATATCAATGTATTTATATAATATCAATATATATTTATAAAGGTATACAAAACATCAGTAGAGACAGGTTTCTCGTACATACACCTTTTAGTTTCCATTCTTAAAACAGTGTTTTTGTGGTCACCTTAATGTGTGATCTAAATAATAAAACCTTAAAATACCTACAGAATGTTCTAATTCAGTGGTTCTCAAACTATTTCACAACTCAAAGTTTTCCTGGAATTTCCCAAAAAGCCATGTCAGGTGGTGACATAAAACGAGAAATCCAAAGAAAGAGTTTTCCACCACCTCCTTCTACACCCACTGGAAGCGGAGTGGCTCCATTGTTACCTGTTTTAATGCTTATCTGTTTAATGTTATGTGTTATGCTTCTGTGTAAGGTTTCAATGAGAGAAAAGTTGTTTCTAAAAGACAAATTGCAAAATAAATTTGAGAAGCATTTCTCTCACCAAAGGTCCTAAAGCAAATTATTCATTTCATTTTTTGTAGACACAGAGGTTCTCACAACCTTTTGTAGGTACTCAGCAAACATTCAACAGTGGCTTTCAAGCATTTTCAAACTTCAATGGCTTCTTGTCTATTTTACTTCAACACTTATGCAAGATCCTTTCTTGCCTTCCAGTGCATCCTCCTCTACTCTATTGCTAGTGAGCTTTTTGAAATACAATCTGATAACCTTGCCATGCTATCTCAGATACTTTAATTGCTTGCCCTGCATACAGGATGAATCCAAACTTCTTATCAGAACATATCTTTTATCACAACCCAAATTAAAAATCTGCAATAGGTTATGACTATACTATATTGATTCATATTTCCATGCTTTTGGTCATGCTACTCACTATGTTTAAAAGAATTTTCACTTTGCCAGGTACAGTGGCACATGCCTATAATCCTAGTACATGGGAGGCTTAGACAGGAGGATTACAGGTTTGAGCCCAGCACATGGTAACATAGCAAGACCCTATTTCAAAATAGAAAATATAAATGGCTAGGGATGTAGCTCAAAAGTAGAAATCCTCTGTGTTCAAACTCCAGCGTCACAAAAAATAAAAAATAAATTAAATAAAACTTTTACCTTGATCATCAGTATAAATATGCACATAAGAGACAAACACAGGAGTTACTTCTGGTATAACACTGAATATGATTGATAATGCCCTCTTCCTTTTGCCTGTATGTATTTCTACCCATACTATTCACTTAGGTTTATATACGTATCTCTGTAGAATCACATTCTGTAGCACTGACTGGTTTGCATGTTTGCTTTCCATACAAGGCACCAAGGTGGAGTCTGAGCCTTGTTTGCCTTGATGTTCTTATATCAGTGTTTTCCATAGTAAACCTGTATCAGACTCCCAAGGGATGAACATTAGAAATGTAGACTTATGGGTACCACTCTGATCTATAAATCAAAAGTTCTGTATTGAAAGAATAACATTAATATTACAATTCTGAATTTTCTTGAAGGTAAGCAGGTGATTTTCTTCCAACAAAAGTTTGAGAATTATTGCTTTTTGCCACTAAGACTATCTGGAATATAACATAGTGAATTGGAAAATGGGTGTTGATGGAATAGCAGAAACAACCTCTGCCACTGGCCTTGGAATATTCACTCAGAGTGTCAAATGGCCTTATTTTTTGTTAAACTGAATCTCATATGACTGTCTCTAGATAAAAAGGCATGATTGCTTAATAACATGTTCTGCTATAACTGCTAAGTAGCCCACTATCCTACAACTACTGCTTCATCAAATAGAGTTTATTAAGTTTTCAAAAATAGAGATTCATTTACAACTTAGATTATACCAGTTTTTAGGATGGTTCAAATTTGTTTCAAAGCAAAGCAAAGCAAATAATTTGATTTCTCTTTCTCATTAAAAAATATGGAATATCCCTCACACTAAAGCAATTCCACTATTAAACTTAGTTTCCATGGTTAAAGACTGCCTATATCCTTCACTGAAATCTTAGTGAACTTGACCAGTAACATGTCATCTCACTGATAAATTCAGTTTTTCTCTAGTGTTCAGAAACAAGGGTTTTATAAGACTATGTCTCTCTCAGGAGAAAGGACAAGTGAGATTAGCCAGTCACAAAAAGTGCAGGGTCATATGTTTCCCCTCATATGTGGAATTTAGAGAGAAACTGGGATACAAGAGGGTCTCCAAGTAAAGGAGGAGAAACCCTAGTGGAGTGAAGGAGGGAGTCTAGGAGAGGGTGGTGAGTGGGGGGAGGAAGACTTGATAAAGGAAACACTTCAATTGATACTATATACATATATGAAAATATTAATGCCAATCTCAATAACATGTGCAGAGAAGGGAGGAAAGTGGGGTGCATGCATATCTCTATCACTATGAATTTCATTATGATGTAAGAGTACATAATTTATGAATAAAACAAACATTTTATTTTAATTGTTACTTATTATTTAGACATTTCTCAACACTTAAATTTGTAAAATTAAGAACATGTAAGGGTATATGTTTTTAGAGAAATGGAAGTCTGGGTAACCCACAGAATCTGTGATCTTTCTACAGCAGCGTCAGTTTTGTGCCAACATTCCATGTATTTGAATATGAGTAAAAATTGATCCTTATTAAATAAAAGCAGACTTAAAAGTAGCCATTTGTACGCCTTAATGTTCATTTTGATTTACTTTAAATCTTTACATTCAGAAGTGGGTACTATGTCATCAGACCAGGAGGCACTCCTATGAAAGATAATTTACTGTTCTAAAATATCAATTTAAAATAAAGGATATAAAAGGAAAAAAAAAGATTACAATGCACCAATATTTTTTTTTAAATAAAGGAGATAGGACAAAGAGATGTTTTGCTCCCTAAATGAGGGCATTTACCAAAGAGCTTCCTTTCTTTCCTACCCTTTTCCTTAACAAACTTTCCCTTGAGCACATATTAATTATCGATTCTAACTTAATGTTTAATATATAATATATAAACCCAGTCCAACCATTCTTCCCTTTATCTTTGTCTTTAAAGAAGAGACACCTGGGATTCCAAGATGGCGACTGAGGGAGACACCACGTCATGATCCCTCTGAGACTGGATCTCAATCGCCGTGAAAGCAGCTTCTTGACAAGAGAAGAAAAGCAGCAAAACATTGAACTAAACAAGGAAAAAATTGAAATGCAAAGGAATCAAAGACAAAAGAAAGAACAGAGGACAGTAAAGAGCTCCAAGTGCTTTACCTAGGGAATTGCGGCAGCAGCAGCAGTGATGGTGCCATCTTGGCCAGGCCATGCAGGGCAGGCAGCTACTGGCATTGTGGCCTTCACAGGTCACCAACAAAGAAGCCAAGGACCTGTTCTAAATCCAGCAATTACAGATCATCAGCAATGAAAGAAAGCAGCAACTCACTCCATGCTTGACAGAGGACGGAGCAGCAGGAGGCAGCAGTGGCAGCGGCACCATCTTGGCCCGGCTACTCTGGCAGCTACCAGCATAGTGACTTCCACAGACCGCCAACAAAGAAGCGAGTGAGCTGTTGTAAATTCAGCAACTGCAGATCATCAGCAATGAAAGTGAGCAGCAACTCGCTCCACGCTCAACAAAGACCCAAATGCATGGAAGCCAGATCAGAACCTGCGGCAGCATGTTGAGCCCACCCTCTCCCCCAAAGATTAAGAGCAGTGCTCAACAAGACTGTAAGTTAATGAGCCGTCCCACAGGGAGACCACCCAGCACAGCCACAGGAAGTCTCATGGCAAGCAATAGACAAGCGGGGTCTGAGACTTTGAGGATCACCCCAGTGTAGGTGGGAGTGGGTCTGCTGTAAGATACAGCAGAAGTATGGATAAGCAGACAGTCCCCAGAAACATTCAGGCAGGACAGACTACAGCCTGCAGGTCTCAGCGCCCCTGCAGGGTTTCTGGGGATCAGGAAAGAAATAAGGGGAGAAATAAAAAAAAATCCTGGAATTAAATGAAAATAGAGACACGACATATCAAAATCTGTGGGACACCTTGAAAGCGGTGTTAAGAGGAAAATTTATAGCACTGAGTGCCCACATAAGAAAAACAGAAAACATCCAAATAAATAACCTAATGACACACCTCAAGGATCTTGAAAAACAGGAACAGTTGCAGCCCAAAGCCAGTAGAAGGCAGGA
>PVJS01019348.1:21539-33907 GCA_004027185.1 Glis glis | reverse complement strand
CTTGTGTGTGTGTGTGTGTGTGTGTGTGTGTGTGTGTGTCTGTGTGTGTGTGTGTGTACTGAGAATTTTGAACCCAAGAGCATTCTACCTCTAAGCTACACCCCCAGCCATATTTTATTTTTTATTTTGAAACAGGATCTCACTAAGTTGCAGAGGGCCTCGCCTCACTAAGTTGCTGAGGTTGGCCAGGAACCTACGATCCTCCTGTCTCAGCCTCCCAACTACTGAAATTACAGGCAAGCGCCACCATGACTGGCTTCTTTCAAGTTTTTGAATAGCTTCTTATTTTGAACTGATATTGCTATAGTTTAAATGCACTCCTCCCCCCAAATATTATGGGCTGTGAACTTAATCCCCAAACTCATATGTTAATAGTGTTTGGAGGTGGGATCTTTGGGAGGTGGCTGGGTAGTAAGGGTTTTGCACTCTGGATGGATTAATCTATTGTTTTGCTTGGAAGAAAATCAGGTTGAGAGACTTCACTTGTTAGAAACAAGAGTGATTTATTATGAAGGAAAATGGATTATTAGAAGCAAGTATAGAAATCAAAATAAACAATCACACTACAGCATGCTGTATACAGTATGTATGCTCACAACAACCTTTGGCATCACAGGCTGGGAAGACCTTACAGACAAGCAGACCAGAGTTCTGATTGGAATGGTCCCGGGGGTGGGAAGAGTGTGAATTCTACCCACTTCTTCCCACAGATGAGACTTCCAAGTCTGCAGACCTCAGACTTAAGTAGGACACCTGGACACTGTCGTCCTTAGGAATGTATATTTTGCATGACCAGCGAGAACCATGTGGGGCTTGTTTATTCCATGTTCTCAGGGAAGGCCAACTTACCTGAGAAAAGGAAAAATGGCCTCCCCTAAGTGTTCACAACACCAAATGTCCTTGGGCTTATTTTGCAGCTGAATTCCCAGTCTATCTTGATAACTTATTTTTGCTAAAGGTTGGACAACTTCTTAACTATCCATACAGCCATTCATAGATTCATGGGTTAATAGATTAATGGAGTATGCAGGGAGTGGCTGTATTATAAAAGCTCACTCTCCCGCATGCTCTCTCTGGCATGTGATACTTTCTACCATGTTATCATATTACAAGAAGACCCTCACCAGACACTGAGAAGATACCAGTGCCATGCTCTTGGACTTCTCAGACTTCAGAACCATGAGATAAATAAACTTCTGTTCTTTATAAATTACCCAGTTTGTGGTATTTCATTATAGCAACAGCAATAACAACAACAACAACAACAAAAACAGACTAAGACAGATGGAGATTCATGGGAAACTGCAAAAGTAATAGAGGTCCATGTACCCTTCACTCAATTTCCCCTAATGGTAAAATCATACTTAACTGTAGCACACTCTAAAAACCATGAAATTGACTTTGTGCAATCCACAGAACTTACTCAGATTTCACCAGTCTTCCATGCACTCCTCTGTGTGTATATGTATGTATGTGTAGTCCAGTGCAATTTTATCACATGTGCAGATTGTGTAGCCATAATCTCAATTAACCTTGAGAACTATTATATAAATTTACCTTGTGCCACCCTTTTATAGTCAATACCACCACCTCCCCCAAATCTCCTTGATCCTGACCCCTGTAAATCATTAATCTGCTCTCCACCTGTGTAAAGTCGTATAAGTGAAATCATGCAGTGTGTGATCTTTTGATAATGGCTTTTTTACTCAGCATAATGTCTTTGAGATCCATCCCGAGTTGTTGCACCCCTCAAGTTTGTTCTTCTTTATCGCTAATGGTATCCTATTGTGTGGGTGCAGCACAGTTTGCTTAACCTTTTACCTACTGAAGGACATCTGGGTTGTTTCCAAGTTTGGGCTTTATCTTTTGACTTTGCACTACTCAGCAAGGTGATTTGAAAATAGAAAACACTC
This sequence comes from Glis glis, assembly GCA_004027185.1. Classification (NCBI taxonomy): domain Eukaryota; kingdom Metazoa; phylum Chordata; class Mammalia; order Rodentia; family Gliridae; genus Glis; species Glis glis. The sequence goes on along the minus strand of PVJS01019348.1, from coordinate 31,994 downwards.
AGTTCCGATTTATTAATTTAAATTAATTGCTACTCCCAACAATGCTGAATTTTCTGTGCTGACACTTTCTCTGATGTGTACACTGTCCCGAGGGAATATGTCAGTATCTCAAGTCAAAATTCCCATTAACTTGATGACACAATCCTTCATTCAGATCTTAATCTGACTCAGACACTGCAAAACATTGATGTGGTTCTCATTACATTTTAGAGTTCTAATGTGATTTAAGTAGAGCTTGAGGGAAGAGTGAAAACAAATTGCTGGTATTCGTACCTTGATAGATTATGGAACACTTCCACCAGCCAGTGTCAAGGTACCATAGGCTTTTTGCCCTATCAAAATCTCCATCATTCACATCTCCTACACAGCCAACCTAAATGAAAATAATAATATGTGATCATTAAAAATCATATATAAAGTACAATTAAAAGCACCAATAAGTTTCTTATCTTTATTGTACAGAACAGAAAGATAAACCCTAGAAAAACAGTATACTTTGTGTAGGATGCAGCTTCAGGAAAATCTCATAGCTTCCCTTCATCTCACTTCCAACCTGATTGCCCCTCCACTCTGTCAAGAATTCTGGAGTCCCACCTCCTTTCTTCCAGTACTTTCTACCCTTGTTTGCTTTTTTAATGGGTGTGTGAATTGTTTTGCTAATCAAACAGGTCAACTAAGTGGGAAAAGCTAATTATTTGAAATACTATGTGGTCTCTATAAGCTTCATCAAAATAAGCCCTTTAAAAAAATACCTTTCAAGTCCTGTCACCCTACCTCTACCCCAAAGAAAAGGTCCCTGGAAACTCTGCTATACATAATAAACTCCCGGCCCTAGACACTGTCAAAGCAGAAACTCTCAACACCAAAAACCAAAATAAACAAATCAGTATGAGCCTGAAGAAAAAGAAAAACCATTAATCAGGTATTCCATGAGACTTGTCACAGGTGTATGTGGACCCTTAGAATGTTTTGTAATAATGAGATATTTATTCATATTATAAAAATAATATATGTGAATGATAGAGAATTATGAAAATGAAAATGTTATAAGAATAGTTTGGTACTAAATAACTTCTTTAAGTGGGTATTTTTTGGTATTACTCTAACACATATCTGCATTTCCACAATTATTTATATTTATTTAGCTTTAACATTTTTTCCAATGTTTTGACATATCTCTTAGTCTTCAATATATGTTTCAGATATTTATTTTTTCATGAGGAAGATGTATTGAATATTGCCTGAGCCAATACCCTTTTGTTGCCTTAACACAAAGGGTCAACACATCTTCCTATCACTAAGTTCTGGAGATGTTCCTCTTTTGTATTCTGGAGTTTAGCATCACAATAAAGAGGTCTGAAGTCACCTTACTTTTTACATAATTGTCAGTAACCTGTTGTGCTTTTTAAAAACAATGTTATTTCTCTGCTTATATGCTTATTTTATATATTGTGATTTTATTATGTTTCATCCTTATAATTTAAAAATATAGTAAACATGTTTCCAAGGGTACCTCTGTTGCTCTTAGTGAGCCCATTCACTTACATTTATTGGTTTTTTTTTAACTCAGGTTTTCTTCTATCATGCCTTTGAATATTGGTGTGTCTATTTCTTTGTTTTAGTCCTTGTTTCTAATCTAGGCAAAGAAACTCAATTATCCACATGTTTTCCTCAATGCTATCTTCTCTGCCAGTAGTTTTTTCTATTTGTTTTCTCTGACTTACAGGTTTGGTAATCAAGTGACTACTCAGGATCACTAATGAACTTCTATGCTGTTCTGTGCTTTACAGCCTCCAGTGTCTAGCTATTTGCCTTTATTTTCCTTACCGTTTTTCTTTTTCATCTTTCTTTAGCCTCCATGCTATTGTATTTTTGTTACAAAAAAGATCATAACTACAAAACTATGCAGCAAGTAATACAATGAATACCTACACATACTACCCAGGTTTGGAAATGAAAAATTACAAATAGAGCTTTTTTCTCTTTATACAAGTTTTATTATGATTTTTCCAGGATGTCGTTTATTTAATCTAAATTTATATATCTTTCTACCTGTGAACATCCGTATTTAATTATACATATACACATGTATCATATATGTGGATGTGGATGTGTGTATAAATATATATTTTCATATACATATATAAAACATTACATACAAAAGTTACTTTCCCGATTAACTTGGGGATCTTGAGGTAGTGAGTTTATTCTGTATTACCTGGGTGAGTCCAATGGGTGGGTGGGACCAATCACAAGGGACCCAGAAGATGGAGGCAAGAAGGTCAAAGTTAGAAAAGAAATGTCATAATGGAGCCAGGCATTGGAGTGATGAGTTAGGAGCCAAGGAATGCAGGCTGTCTCCAAAAGCTGGACAAGGAAAGGAAATGGATACCGCCCTAAAATCTCCAGAAGGAAAAGAGCCCTACTGACTCCTTGATCTTAGAATTATGACCTCCAGAATTTAAGAGAATCAACTTGTATGATTTTAAGCCACCAAGTCGGTGATAATTTCTTATAGCAGCAACAGGAAACTCATATGTACAGAGACTAATTTTCATACTGTGCAATTTGGATTATAGAATCCCATGTTCATTGCTGTAGTTTGAATCGTGAATCTCTCCCAAAGGCCCATGTGTTAAAGACTTGGTTGCCAGCCTGTGGTGATGGAACCTTTAAGAGGTGGGGCCACGTAGGAAGAAGTCAGCTCACTAGGGGTGTTGCCCTTGGAGGGGAGGTTGGGACCCCAGCACCTTCCTCTTTTTCTTTGCTTCCCAGCTGCTATGAGGTGAGGGCTTCTTCTGCCATGTGCTTCTGCCATGATGTAATGCCTCGCCACAGCCCCAAAAGCAATGGGGCCAACTAACCATGGACTCTAAAACTGTGAGGCCAAATATATCTTTACTTTTTTCAAAGTTGATTATATCAGGTATCTTGTTACAGTAACGGAAAGCTGACTAACACACCCATGTATCAGCTAAAATCTTCCATGGCTTCAACAGTGAACATCCTATGCATGGGAAAACACTACCCAGTGAACTCCACTAGCCAAACAAGGACAATGATACAGACTAAAGCAACTGCAGAGAATTTTGGCTTGAGGCAGTGAAGCTGGTTGCTAAGGAGATGGATAATTAAAGGGAAGCTCCACATGCTCAATGTCCTGTTTCCTCCACAACCTCAGCCTTCATTTTTACTGTGGCATCCAACCTGAGGAGATACCATTCCTGAATGAATCCTCCTTCAGTAAATGAACTCTACACTGAGGTAGGTAACACCTATGGTTCTTTCTGTTCCTAAACTCTACTGTCTCTCTTAGATTGAAATAAGTTTGGAAATACCCTCTTAAATTGAGAAAAAAAATATTTACTGTGTTTATCTAATTGCAAATATAAAATCTGTTTATTATAAATGTTTTAGAAAACAGAAGCTAACAAAAAATAATAAAATAACCAATATCCTTACCACCCAAAGAAACCTACTTGGCAAATATTTTGACAGATTTCTTTCTGGTCCCATTTCTATTCATGTTTGTTTATAACTTTAAAATTCTTCAGTAAGTACTGGTAGTATCATTTCTCTCATAAAATACATAATTAACTCTTTTACATTACCTATAATATATCTCTATAATATTTTTATAATGATTCAGAATTATATTATAAGAATAAACTAAAATTTATGTAGCCATTTCCTTCACATGACTCTTTGGGCTATTTCTGGTTTCTTACTCTTTTCTTAATAAATGTTTTTGTTCACCATAGGTGATTCCTAAAAAGAAGTTTTTGAACTAAATATATTTAAATTTTGTATACATATTGCCAAATTTCCCATCAGGGACATAAAATTTTATGTTGAAAAAATTAATACTTTTTAAGGGAATTAATTTCAAGTTTGAGTCACAAAAGATGGAAATAAATGGTAACCTTTTCTTGGGAAAGAGAGACAAAAATCTTTTTATTTCATATTTCACATGATAAGCAAAATGTGTTTGACTTCCTGTTGAATTGACCATGTTCTGGAAAAAGAAAAGGGAAAAATAAGATGCTTTGGAAATGGAGCAATGTGTTAAGTGGGAAAAAATAAGTAAAGAGATATTTTCCTAGGGAAATTCAAATGAATTTAAAAATTCTAGTGTCAGAGTTTTCAGGTTTCAGAAAGGTGTAGAGGAGAGACAATCCTCATTACAGCAAAACATAGAAAGCCTTTCCAAAGTCTTTGCCCATTTCAGAAAAGTTTCATGGAACATAGTCAGCCAAAAATAGATGGGGTGGTATAATCACTATGGACAATCAATCTGTGAAGGCTCTGGCTGTCTACACAGATTGTCAGGTGGAGAATCTCTGAATTATTCACTTGCTAACTATTATCATGTCAAAACCCATGGCAGCCTGGACAGTGGAGGGTCAGGCCAGGCAGCTTCAGCTAAACCTCGCCCAGCAAACTGTAACTACTACAGAGTGTGGTCTCTTGTTGGAATCACCTTTCCTAGGCTGCTTATAAATTTTAACTGAAAAATGAAATAGATTTTCAAGTAATCAGCTTTATTTTCAATATATTCCACCTCAATCCAACGAACTGATACTTATCCTAATAATAATGATAACAATAAATAATAGCAGCATATTACATAGCTTATGCTATGCATCTCACCCATATATTTTACTTTGGCTTTACAACAACAGTGTTGTAAGGAAGACGTTGTTGTTATTATCAGTTTGTGTTGTGGGTAAACACAATGAAACTCAGAATAGGTCCAAGGCCCATAGCTGGTGAGATGCAGAGCTGGGATTTGAACCCTGATCTGTTGGACTCCACTCTTCTCTGTTGTCTGTTTTAGGTGGGTCTCCCTGCTAGGTGATGCTGTGGCTTTAGGCTTCAGTTAGTATTTCCAAGTCCCATAACCAAAAGTATTCATGTCCCTGTACTTACCTCTCTAATGGCCCTAGGAAAGTTTGTTTTTTTGTTTTGTTTTACCCAGTGGCCATTAGAGTCTTTTCCGATCCCCAATTGTTCCATTTTTCATTATAGGTTTGAAAGAGCAGTGAGGGTTGGGGAAAGGAGGTACGAGAAGACAACTTTTCTTCTATATCTTTAAGGGCATTGTTTTAGAAATTGTTTACAATGTTTCTGGATATTTTTGTGTGTTTTTTAACAATTTATTTTGTCTGGTGGGTATTAATGTGATTAAGAACAGGGTGCATTTTTTTCCTGTTGTAATAGTATACCAGGCATATCACACAGACAATGGAATTAACACCCAGGGCACGAATCTTTGGGGAGAGGCTTCTGAGGATGATATATGTCAACGTCAGTGACAGGGCGAGACAGGCATTCTGCTGATATGTTCCGGAAATGGTGAGGGAAATCTCAAGGCACCAGTTCAGAAGCCAGAATGTATGAGAAGAAGAGGCAATTTTTGAAGGCAGATGAGATTATCTTTGAATCCTTTTGGTGTGAGAGACTGGATATTGCTAGGGTGCCCCTGAAATCCAGTGAGGTTCCTCTCCATTCTTTCTTTCTTTACAGTCTCTCCTGAGCCCTGCTCACCTCAGCCTTCATCATGCTGAAGCTGATCTTAAGCATTTGAACAAGTTGTTTTCCTTTTCTGGGCCTGAAAAATAAACAAGCTGCTCAGCCAACAGGTTAGAGTCCTATAATGTGATCACTTGAAAACTCAGAAAGATGAAAGCAGGTTAGGACAGCCATACATTCCTGGGTCCCACCAGCTCCCACCACCAGATGATGATGTCTGCTACTTCCCTGTCTTCGGGCAACCCTTCCCATCACTTAGTTCCCTTAGTAATGGTTCCCATCCTTAGTAATGGTTTATGGTGCTTCATGCTGCTCTCTGGATGACCCTAAACCCTAATTTTGGAAACCACTCAAGCCTGAAGCTCCTCCATATAATCCAGGACTAAAACAATCCCCAGCCATTTGTCTACTGCCATCAAAATCTCCAAAATAGCAAAGGCTCACAATATAAGTGGATATTTTCCAATTTTTAAAGTACCTAAATATAATGTCAGAAGACAGAGGGATTATAGACACCATCTCCCCTACAACCACTATTGAAATCAGTATGGAGGCTCCTTAAAAGGCTAGAAATGGAATCACCAGTTGACTCAGCTACACCACTTCTCAGTATATTTCCAAAAGAATTAAAGTCAGAATGACACATGCCTACCCATGTTTATAGCAGCACAATTCACAATAGTTAAGTTATGGAATCAACCTAGGTGTCCCTCAACTGATGAATGAATAAAGAAAATATGGTATATACCTAAAATGGACTTTTACTCAGCCATAAAGAAGAACAAAATTTTCAGGAAAATTGATGGAATTGGAGAACATCATGCTAAGTGAGCAGCTAGACTCATAAAATCAAGGGCCACATGTTTTCTTTCATATATGGAAGCTAGAGAGAAAAAAAGGAAGGAAAAAGAACCTCATGGAAAATAGGACGGAGACCAATAGAGTAGTGGAAGGGAATTGGGAGATAACAGAGGGAAGGGAAAGGGGAGGTACAGGGAAGGAAATGGACCAAATAATGATATGAGCATATATGAATGTATCACTATGAATCTCACTATCATGTACAGTTAAAATGCATTGATAAAATTTTTCAAAAAGAAACTATCTCCCCAGTGATTCTGAAATATCTTAGAGGCAAAAAAAATTTTTAAACAAAAAGTATCATGCGGGTTCCAACAAACATAAAATAAATGAGTAGTAGATGGCTAGTATAAATGTATCATATAAAATTAAGTATACAACTTTCACACATTATGAAGTATAGTGACAGAAATGAAGCTACTTTCATGATCCCCAGAATTAGAAATGGGGTTACAAATGAATATACTCTGGTGACAACTATCTCGGCTTATGCTTTAATGTTCCATGTTGTTTGGCTATATGTTATGATAAAATCTGCACAGATAAGTAGCTGAAGTCAGAACTGGTTTTAAAAAAAGTTTTAAACAAATTCAATTCTCTTCAATTATACAAGATAACAGAGGCAGTTTTGTTCTAAGGTTCTACCATAAATAAATGGATGTGTGGCCAAAAATGTTTTGCAATTTGATATATTATATATATATATATATATATATATATATATATATTTGAGATTCTATGTGAAGTAAAATGTCTGCATGAGCAGGCGGCCTTAGGTGATAGACAGCATCACCCAGTTGTCATACTGTAGACCAAATCCATGAGATCTGACTCTCTAGGCTTTGCTATATGTGTTTGTTAAATGCAGACTTGTTTTATCATGCATAATTAATATTTAAATCCATTTTGAGATGAGATGAAAGAAAACCAAACGAACATAAACTATCGTCTATCACAGAAAATAATAACCTACATGCATGCCTTAAACCCCTGTAGTTTCTCCTTATACATTTTAAAATCTAAAGAGCTTATGGTTATTGTGAGTCATCATTTTATTAGATTTTTTAATGCCAGTGGATACGGGGAAATATTTAACCTTAAAAAAACCCACTCTTGTACCAATTTCTGGGGCTCAATTCCTCTCTGGGGAAGGAGCCAAGCTAGGAGAATTAGCCTTACAGAAATTTGAGTATCTCCCCCTTTCACACAGGATGTCTATGAGGGTCACAGCAGTGACCCCCAAAGCTAGGCTATTTTGGGTTCACTTGATTAAAATATAAGTTTTTAGTCCCTAAATCTAGATACTCTGCTTCCGTGGGTTTGGGGTGGGACCTGAAATCATTATCATCAATTAGGTGTTTCTGATGATTGTGAATCTGATTTTTTTTTATTATGGGAAGTAAAATCAGGTTTGAAAGCTTTAGTTCCACCCAGCCTGATAAAAACCAAGGTTTTGAAAAGAACACACAATTTGTGCATGTATTTGTTGTGCAAAGGATTAAGCACTCTGTTCTTGAGCTGATGTGAATAAAACATCTCAGTGTCGTGGAGAATAGGGAACCATCTCGCCGGGATAAACTGACATTGCTCAAGAGATGGACAACAAGAAAAGCTCACATTTTTTCTCTCGCTCGGAAAACAAACATCTACTAAATCACAATGGTAAGCCCATATGCAAACAACTTTTGGAAGATTTATCAAGATTTTAAAAAGACAATGACTTAGTCAGGCGTGATGGTGCTTGCTTGTAAATCCAGTTCTTGGGAGGCTGAGACCTGAGGATTCGGGTTCACGGCCAGCCTCAGCTACTTAGTGAGGCCCTCCGCAACTTAGGGAGACCCTGTTTCAAAATAAAGAATAAAAAATAGGGCTGGGGGTGTAGCTCGGAGGTAGAATGCCCCCAGGATTTAATCCCCAGTACCAAAAAAAAAAAAAAGACAATGACTTTAAATTCAGATTTTAAAACATGTTTATATTCTTTTTTTTAAATAGGATTTTTCCCTCATCCATATTGCTCTACTGTGATGACTTTGAGATTTCTCATCCTCGGTACCAATGACATTGGGGTCATACACTTCTCTGTTGTGGGGCCAGGTACTTCTTTGGGGTCCTGTGCATTTCAGGATGTTTAGCAGCGTTGCTACAACCCACCACTAGATGCCAGCAGCGCTTCCTTAGTGAGGACAATCGAAACTCCAGCCGCTGCCCAAAGTTCCCTGGGAGGCAAAATCTCTCCCATCAAGATTCGCTGCTGAAGGAAAATCAAGTAATCTCCTTGGGGCCTCAGACTTCTGTAATATCAAACAAAGGAGTGAAGGTGGCATTCATTCCTATGGAATCAGGAGGGACTTACAAGTGACACTGGTAAAATCAAATAACTAGTTAGAAAAATAGAATTCAGAGCCAATACCGTCCCATACTGAAAAATAAATTTCAAATGTTCTAGACTCCAATGGAAAAAAAGTTAAAATAGTGAAAAAGTATGAAGAATATAATTTTAACTTGGGGTAAAGAAGACATACCTAAGTAACATAGAAAACTTAAAAGCTATAAATGAAAACCTCAAAAGAGCCGGGTGTGGTGGCGCACGCTTGTAATCCCAGTACTTTGGGAGGCGGAGACCGGAGGATCTGGGTTCGCGGCCAGCCTCAGCTCTCTCTCTCTCTCTCTCTCTCTCTCTCTCTCTCTCCCTCCCTGTCTCTCTCTCTCCTTAGCGAGGCCCTCCGCAACTTCGTGAGACCCGGTTTCAAAATAAAGTATAAAAAATAGGGCCGGGGGCGTAGCCCGGAGGTAGAACACCCCTGAGTTCAATCCCTGGTACCACACAAAAAAAAAATCTTATATTCAGTGTTCCACATCTATAAATCTATCCTATAAAAATACTCTCCTGTGTGGATATAGTATGTATATGGAATATTTTATAAATCTATCCTATAAAAATACTCTCTTATGTGCATGCAGTATGTATGTACAAGGGTACTTTCTATTGTTTTTAACAGCTAAACATTGCAAGCAAAAACCCATGATTGGTACATCATTATATATTGATACATCATACAAATAAGGTGGCTTTATGTAATCTAAAATCAGATATATTTAAAACATTGAAATGGAATGGGCTTTTGCGTTACAGAAAGTCTTGGAGCTATATATAAATATGTAAATATGGACATACTTTACAATCTACATATATGAATACATTTGTATATGTTTATCTGAGTTAAATAATTATGCATATATGTAAATACATAAAAAATCTCTTGAAGGATGCATGTCCTTCAAGAGATTTTTAATGGGAATTTCAAGAAGAAAAGCAGGATGTGCATCACAGTGTTTAAAGTTTTACCACAAACACACGTCATAATTTTTATTAAATTATATATTTTTTAAATAAAGAACTAAAAGTCTGAAGGTTAAACTAAATGGTTTCTGAAATCTAGATTTTTCACTCTAAAACACTGTGACTTAATTATGCCTAGTTTAGAAATAATTGGAAAATTTTAAGTCACCAAATTTGTGTCCATACCATAGGTACCTTTAAGAAGGAAAAGAAAAGCAGAAAAGCATTACAATTCTCTAAGTACCGACTATATGTTTGGTTCCATGTTGTATAGATGTTTGCATGGGCATTATTATTATTATTATTATTATTATTGTACTGGGGATTGAACCCAGGGGTACTATACCTCTGAGCTACACCCCTAGCCCCATTTTATTGTTTGCTTTGAAACAGAGTCTCACTAGGTTACTGAGAGTCTCGCTGTGTTGCTGAGGCTGTCCTTGAACGTGGGATTCTCCTGTTTCAGCCTTCCAAGTACTGGGATTAAAGGCGTGTGCCACCACACCAAGCCCCTTCATATTATTTTTTTTTTTTTTTTTTTTTGCAGTACCGGGGATTGAACGCAGGGGCGTTCTACCTCCGCACTACAGTCCCGGCCCTATTTTTTATACTTTATTTTGAAACCGGGTTTCACGAAGTTGCGGAGGGCCTCACTAAGGAGAGAGAGAGAGAGAGAGAGAGAGAGAGAGAGAAAGAGCTGAGGCTGGCCGCGAACCCGGATC
>PVJS01019348.1:0-21439 GCA_004027185.1 Glis glis | reverse complement strand
CCCTTCATATTATTTTAATATTAGACTCTCAGAGGCTCTGAGAGTTTGAGCGGTCTGACCAAGATCACTGGCCCAGGAAGGGATGGAGCCAAAATTCACACTGGCATTAATGTGTGGAGAATGTGATTGCAGCTTGCTACACCAGATGTTTTCTTGCTTCACAAATTGATGGAGAAATTCTGCTTAACTTAAAAGCTTTGGGACGGGGACAAAAGATCATGGTGTAGGAGCAACTGCCCAGCAGCCTAACCCTCATAACCTGCATCAGGTGAAATTGCTGAGACGTGGCGGGTGCTCATTCTACCCTGGCCACTGCATCCCTATCTCATTTAACCCTCCCAGCAGCTCTAGGGGAGACATACCACTATTGTTCACACGTTTCAATTGAGGCTCCGGGAAGGTAAAAAAAATGTCCCAAAGCCACACATGTAGCAAGTAATGAAGCTTCATGTTTGACTCCGAAGCCTTCAGACATTCTATTTCTGAAGTACAACCCCAGCCCTTTTTTATTTATTTTGAAACAGGGTCTTACTAAGTAGATGATGCTGGCCTTGAACCTGTGACCCTCCTGTCTTAGCCTCTCAAGAACCAGAATTATAGGCATGGGCCACCATGCCTGGATCCACAGCTTATCTTTCTAATTACTAAATACACTGAAAAATGTTTAAGTTATTTGCTACCAGCTAGACTTCCAGAAAGAAGAACTAAAAACTGTAAGATGCTAGGTGTTGAAGCAACTCCTAGACCAACGCTAGGAGATGGTGTTCATATTGCCTGCTTCCTGTAGAATGGCTTGGTTGTCCGTATTTTTGCACTGAAGTGCAGTATGTGAAGAACCACCGCATGTTGTTTTGATGTAGCTAAGATACCGATTGCAGTCTGTCCGAGGGAGACTCGCATTTGTGCAGGCAGTTCCGACACACAGGAGGGCGGATAAACCACGTCCACTTGCCTGAAGTCCTCAGAGCCTCTGCGAGGTAACTCAGGTTAAGAGAAGGAGTGGGGTGTGAGTTTCACTCCATCCAAATGGAGTCACTTGATCGTACAGTGACTGTGACCACCAGAGCTTTGACTCCGTCTCTCAGATTGGCTCCATGGCCCAGCCCCCGCCCTGGCCTCAGGTTGTGGTTTATAAAACCTGGAAGAATTGCTTGAATAAAAGTCATTTCAACACTGGGGTAAGATAGCACCAACTTGAAAGCCTTCTAACTGGCAACCCAAACAGAAAGGAGAGGGGAGTAGAGGGTATTCGTAGTTTCACTACAAAACAAAACAAAAACCGGATTTTTCTGAACGAATCAGTTTATGGCCATCAACTATCTCATTAATAAGTCTCTACAGTACTTACATGTTGAATAATCTAACCTGGCACTTTATCTCATCTGAATGTACTGGAGGAAATGTGCAGAGATTGTATCTATCAAGTTTATAATGAAAACATTGAGACTTATTCTGAATTTTAAATCCAGAGAGAACTTTTATTTTTTTGGTACCAGGCATTCTACCCCCCAAGATACACCCCCAGTCTTATTTTATTTTGAGACAGGGTCTCACTAAGTTGCTGAGGCTGGCTTTCAACCTGTGATTCTCCTGTCTCAGCCTCCCAAGTACTGAGATTACAGGTGTACATCACCACACCTGGCAAAAGAGAACTTCTTAAAGAAAAACTTCACAGACAGTGACATGATTGTTCCTGATAGCAGATGAGGCTTCATCCTTGAATGGGGGAGACGCTGCAAGGACATTCCATGTGGTCCTAATACTAAACAGTGAACTACAATGTCTGAATTTGGCTTCTGGCCTTGCCACAAACAAGCTGAGGGACAGTGAAGAAGTCACGTAAGCTGTCTTCACATTTCTGAAAATGAAAGCTGAGTGAGATTTTTTTTTCTTTTTGGCTATATAGCATTTAAAAACCCCTAAAATTTCAACAGTGAGAGGCAAAATTTGCTAAGTTTTCTGAGATCCCATTTTGCATAACTTCAGAATGAGCCCAGGGGGTTCTGAGGACTCAGGCTCTGCAGAGCTACACAGTTGCTCTCTTTGCTTTTTTTTTTTTTTTTTTTTTTAGTGGCATTCTACCTCTGAGCCATGCTCCCAGCCCTGTTTTATTTCTTATTTTGAAATAGAGTCTTGCTAAGTTGCTGATTATCTCACTAAATTGCTGAAGCTGGCCTCAAACCTACGATCCTCCTGTCTCAACTTCCCAAGTATACTGGAATTACAGGTGTACACCACCACACCTGGCTTCTCTGCCTTTCTAATTAGGTCAAATCAAATCGCTCCTCTTTAGCACGCAATGGATCAACAATGGTGGGGATATCCAAATGGGTCCAGATAAGAATGGCAGGCTCTCCTCTTCACACCTGTCCTGCCAGCCCAGGGTGGCTGAGGCTGAGTCATCCCAGCAAACACCTTCTCACAGACTCATCTTTCCTGTTCCAGCTTTGGCTTCTTCACCCACCACATTCCCAAAGTCTGCAAATTGGCGTGGCTCAGCTGTCAGCTCTGCTCCGAAGAGTTGATGTAAAAGTAGAAAAATAGTTGATTTTCATATTTTTTTAACCAACTTCTAACACATTCCTTCCTTAGAATGGCAAGCAAATCATCCTTCCTGGCCTGCTCAGTGGTTAGTAGGCTAAGGAATTGCTCATAATACCTCACAGTCCACTGAACTGGGACATTTCGTTCATGAAAACAACTAGGCTGCAACTCATTATTTTAACTATTGCAGATGATTTAATTACTAGGTACCCATCTCTCAGCAATTAACTAGTGATTACAATCCAAATTAAAAATTGTGTATCTATCTATGGATTTGAACTAGGAAGAAAGGGGCTATAAACATAGATTTGTTTTCTTCCAGTCAGTGTTCTCTCTCATCACTAAAAGTACAAAAAGACCTTACAATTTTTTGACATTTCAAATAAAAGTTGTTATTACTGCATTTGGTCTTCAAAGGACAGTAATCATGGAAGCTGCAGAATGTGACTACAATAACTTAGAATGTTTTCTGCAGACCTCATATCTTGCTACCTAGTAAGAAAAGATAAAAGCTGGGGGAGAGGAGAAGATGCTCCTTGTGGTCCTTATTACCTGGTGATAAAGAACAGGGTTTTATGGTCTGTGTCACATGCACTAAGTCCTGGTTGGCATCAAAGAAAGTTCTACACACCTAGGAGTTGAGGGATTGGTAATTACAAGTTGAGGGAGGGAGGAGCGGGGAGGAGCCAGGTAGCATTGGGACATCCCAGGAAATGTTTCCAACCTACTTAGCGTTGGTCCAGTCCTATCAACTAAGCTTGCTTAATTTGCTGCAGAATTTAGGAAAGGAATTGCAGCTAGAAAATATATCAAAGAGCTTTTAAGCCTACAGAGCCTTCTTCTCACTTCAGATGTAGTTGTTAACACCGTCAGGGGAAAAACAAAGGCAGATGTTGGGCCATGCCAGAAATCTTCTCAAGTGTGTGGATTGTCTCACGCAGAGTGAAGATGTGGCTTCTGATTCTGGTGGCGTATTTACTCCAGAGAAACGTGAATTCAGGACAGATGCCAACTAAAGCTGTGGACCCAGAGGCCTTCATGAATATTGTAAGTTGGGGGGTTTCATAATGTTTGGGGGAAATGAAGTACCTGGCGTATTAACATTTGCATCTGTGAAATATCTGCATTGTGTATTAGATATTGGTGGGGATTGTCACAAGAAGAGTGTAGTGATAAAGTAGCATGTTGGACTGGGAAGAATGCAAACCTGGGTGTCAGTAGACCTCAAACAAATTCAGTAAATTTGGGTGAATGATTTATTTTATTTTATTTTTTGTGGTACTGGGGATGGAACCCAGGAGCGTCTACCTCTGAGCTACACCCCCAGGCCTATTTTTTTTAAACAGGGTCTCACTAAGTTGCTGAGGCTGGTCTCAAACCTGTAATCCTCCTGTCTCGGCCTCCCAAGTACTGGGATTACAGGTGTGCGCCCAGCTGGATGAATGATTTGATCCCTTGGGGCTTCAAGCAAGATTTAATTTTTCCTTGAACTCTTAGATCCATTCTCTGAGCAAAGAAATAATTGAGGTATTTGGAACCAAACTCAGACCCTTGATTATTTCCATTTTGTCCGTGATTTTTTTTTTGTCCTTTTCCTGATTTCCCCCATATTGTAAAGGTATCAGTCCCGACTTCTTGCTATCGGGCACCTATTTCTGGTAGCATCTGGTTCTATTCTGCTGCAGACTGCTAACTCTGTTGAACGGCAGTCAAAGGACCCTGAGAGTTCTAGAGAAGGCCTCCTATGAGTAAAATGCGAAAGCAATGTATGTGCCAGAGATTTCTCTTTTTCTTGGCAGGTGTGGGGGGGGCTTACTTTCAGATTCCAAGTTGGGCTTTAGTAATGACCACCATATAGTAACACTTCCCTAATAGCAGCCATTGTGATAGAAGCTGCAGAGACACTATCTCCTCTTCACTGCCCTCTGCAGCAGATAGGATAATTCGCACTTTTCAAATCAAGAGTCTTAGATTAAAGAGGTTAAGCAAGTTAAACCAGGCCCCACACTGGTACATGGTAGAGCTACAATTTAAATTCAGGCCTGCCTAAACACAAGCCTATAATTATAACCACTATGCAATAAATCCTCCCAGGTGATCAGGAGGAGAGGCCACCTCCAGATGAGTGACATGGCTGCGTGCAATGTCAATAACAGGGGTTCATCTAATACCTCAGAGAAAGGAAGTTCAACGTACATGTATGCAGGTTTAAGACCCTTTTCATAGAACCCTTCTTGAATGGGTTCTAAAGCTGACAGGCCATAGAGAGATTCTGAATCTACATGGTGCTAAACGTCAAGTTTCTTCAGATCATTCCAATAATTGTTTGATGGTTTGTCCTGATGATATTTAGTCCATTAGTGAAGACCCTTAGGATTCATCTTTCTGTCCCTGAGAATGTCCCACAAGAATCCCTCTGGTTGTAGGGTGGAGGGAATTTATTTAGCTGCAAAGACAATCTTCTTGGTCCCACCCACTGGGTGTGCCCAGTATCTGCACACTACTGGAACTTCAGGGAGGATTTCTCAAGATTTCCCATTGAATGAGGCTCTGCCATTGAGCAATTACACTTGGAGAGGCAGAGTAAAATAGAAAATTCATATAATTATTGGTGTAAATTCAACATGATAGAATAAAAGTAGTCAGGAGTCTGAATTGGCTTTGACTCTGTATACTAATATATATGGATTGCAGTCTATCCTATACTTTGGTATACAACTGGCTTCATTCTTGGATATTGTAGCAAGTGTTTATTGAGCACCTACTAGACCCCTGATACAGTGCTGTTCACTGAGGCCACAGAGAGATATAATAACTTTGTCATAAGCATTCTCTTTTTCTTCTAAGTCTATGAATTTTTCCATTTTCTAAAACAAAGAGGGAGAGTGCCATGCATAATTTACTGTTCTCTAACATTTTTTTCTGTTTAATATGAGTCATGAAGAATTTTCCAAAATATTAAATAACATTCTAAGAACATCATTTTAACTTCCTGCATTATGCTTTATTTTGGGGTGAATATATTTGTTCCAGATTGGATTCTCTGAGGAATAGACAGACTTCTGGGGAGCAGAATTCATGTGCAGGGTGTTTATTAAGGAGAACCCTTGGAGCCGGGGATGTTGGTGCACATTTGTAGTACCAGCTACTGGGGTGGGGGCTGGGAGGTGAGGGGATCACTTGAGCTCACAAGTTCAAGATCATCTGGAGCAATATAGTGAAACCCTGTTCCATCGAGGGAGGGAAGGGGACGGGGAGAGGGAAGGAGAGGGAGGGAGAGGGAGAGAGAGAGGGAGGGGATCCTTGGGATCCACACTTGTGGAAGGACAAAGGAGAAGCTAGAGTGGGTAAAGAGAGAATCTGGGTTGCAATTCAGACTCCAAAACAGCCTCAGCAAGCCCCCCGGGGAGCAGCAGAGCTAGAAGACCCCTTCAGAGTTGTCCCAAGCAAAGCAGTCATTGCTTGTGACAGGAGTGGACCTGGCTGGAGAAGGTGACTCTCTATGGCTGAGGCGTCAAGGGAATGACAGCCAAGGGCTCTGCTGACAACACTCTCCGTAGATGGGACAAATCCTTCACTGAAGGGGAATCTGAGTGGAGCTTCTCAGTGTCCACCACAATATTTATTTAACCAGTCTCCCAGTGTAATTTTTACTGTTATAATACTGGGATAAACATCTTTATGGTTATGCTTTAATACATAGCTCTGATGTTTTTTCTTAAATGAAAATTTCAAGAATGGACAATGGAACTGAAAGTTAAATATTAAATATAATTGTAATTGTCAATTTTTTTTTTTTGCGGTACTGGGGATTGAACCCAGGGGCATTCTACCTCCGCACTACACCCCCGGCCCTATTATTTTTTATACTTTATTTTGAAACCGGGTCTCACGAAGTTGCGGAGGGCCTCACTAGGTAGAGAGAGAGAGAGAGACAGGGAGAGAGAGAAAGAGAGAGAGAGAGAGTAGAGCTGAGGCTGGTTGCGAACCTGGATCCCCCAGTCTCTACCTCCCAAAGTACTGGGATTACAAGCATGTGCCACCACGCCTGGCGTAATTGTCAAATTTTCACAAGATTAAAAAGTTAAATACTCATTGTTTAAAAATATATATTGACGAACTATCTTAAAATGGTTATGCAATCTTACAAGTTCATAAGCAATGTCTTAACCTTTATGTTGGGCATAGATGTCCACAAATTTTTGCCCTCCTATTATCCTGCATAAACTCACTTGCCAAATATAGTCTACTGACATCTGTGGACAATGTTCATTGAGGCCATAGTTCTTTTCTTTCCAGGGTCCTAATCCCTACCTCATCGTCTCTCTTGGGTAACTCCTGTTCAAACTTCAAAGCCCAGAGTAAATTCTCTTCCTCCATAAGGCCTTGCCTGATTAACCCTACTCATGGTGCTTGCTCTCTCATAACTCCTTTACTCTTCCTTTCACTCACATCCTTCAACCTTCATTTGACACACTGCATAGAACCTCCAATAAATACTTGTCAGAAGTCCTCTATTCTGATGTTCTATATAATTCTATTTTTCTCCCCAAGTAGTCTAAACATTGTTTTTTAAAGGATAATCCCCAGACTAGCAGCATTAATATCACCTGGGTACTGATTAGAAATGTTAATTATTTGGGTCCACCTCAGACCTACTGACTATATCAGAAATTTTGAGAGTGAAGCCCAGAAATTTGTGTTTAACAAGCCCTGTAAGTAATTCTGATGCATGCTGAGCTTTTTAAAAGTAAGTATGGCCAGGCGTGGTGGCACACGTTTGTAATCCCAGTACTTTGGGAGGTAGAGACCGGAAGATCCGGGTTCGCGGCCAGCCTCAGCGCTCTCTCTCTCTCTCTCTCTACTTAAGTAGTGAGGCCCTCCGCAACTTCGTGAGACCCGGTTTCAAAATAAAGTATAAAAAATAGGGCCGGGAGCGTAGCACGGAGGTAGAAAGCCCCTGGGTTCAATCCCCTGTACCGCAAAATAAATAAATAAATAAATAAATAAATAAATACATAAATAAATAAATAAATAAATAAAAAAAATTAAAAAAAATAAAAGTAAGTACGCAGTGGTACACACACACATACACATGCACATACACGTGTGTGTACACATGTACACTACATTCCATAAGACTTGGCTAATTGGATTTTAATTAGAGACTGTGAGCCAGGCATTGTATTTAGTGTTATATGTGTATTATCTTTTGACATTCTTTGCAACAGTCTTATGGAATATGAACCAATAGATGAATAAACTGAGTAATACAGACAATTTAATCAAATTTTCCAAGATCATATGGCCAATTTGTGTATTAGTGTTAAAGCCAGGATTAAATTGCAACCAGTGAGACCTTAGGGCTTTTCTTGTAAGGACCATATATATTCTATTGTCCTATACTCTATACTAGGCATTTGGCACCTGGCTTTCTCCTCTCTTGCTCATTTTGTTGTCATTGTTGTTTTTTATTGAACTCAGGGGCCTCCTACCTGTGACCTACACCCCCCTCCCTATTTTATTTTTTATTTTGAAACATGATCTCACTAAGTTGCGGAGGACCTCACAAGGTTGCTGAGGCTGGCCGAGAACCTGCGATCCTCCTGTCTCAGCCTCTCAAGTACTGGGATTACAAGCATGCGCCAACACACCCAGCTCTCTCTTGCTCATTGCAAAGCAACTCTGAGAGCCAAGCATGTTGGCACATACTTGTAATCCCAGTATTTGGGAGGCTGAGACAGGAAGATTGCAGGTTCAAGGCCAGCCTCAGCAACTTAGCAGGGTTCTCAGCAATTTAGTGAGATGCTGTTTCCAAATAAAAAATAAAATAGGGCTGGGGGTGTAGATCAGAGATAGAATGCCTCTGGGTCCAATCCCCAGCACCACACACACACAAAAGCAACTCTGATAGCAATAGTTCCCTCCTTCTCCGGAGGACGACAAGTGGGCAAGAACAAGTAATGCTTAGAGATCCCTGCGGCTTCCTGTTTTCTGAAGAGCATTCTACATGTCAAAACTGTATAGAGAAGGAAATTTTAACCAGAGGTCCATACATAGGCAATGAGGAGCCTGAAACCCCTGAAATTATATTGAAAAACATTTTTGTATATCCAAGTGTATATCCATTTTTACAGTTCTCCTCAAATTTATGAAGGGACCTTTAAAAATATTAAGAATCACTGCTCTTGAGTCTGTGGTTTAGAACTGAAAAGAACCTTAGGGAATGCATGGCCAGGGGTTCTCATAAGTTGTCTTGGAACAAGTTCCTGCTGGCTGCAATTAGAATCACCTGATCCACGCCGGGCATGGTAGTGCACGCTTGTAGTCCCAGTACTTGGGAGGCTGAGACCAGAGGATCCGAGTTCGCGGCAAGCCTCAGCTAATTAATGAGGCCCTCCGCAACTTCGTGAGACCCAGTTTCAAAATAAAGGATAAAAAATAGGGCCGGGGGTGTAGCTCCGAGGTAGAACGCCCCTGGGTTCAATCCGGGGTACCGAGCAAAAAAAAAAAAAAAAAAAAAGAATCACCTGATCTCTAATCTAAACTGGGCCTGAGAGCCTGTGTTCCCCGGGCGCCCTGGATGATTCTGATGCACACCGGGGTTTTAGAATCAGTGTTCTGGTCCAGTGCTTCTCAAATGTTAGAGTGCAAGAGAATTCCCTGAAGAGCTTGTTGAAACACAAATTGCTGGGCCCTCTTCTGCTCGTTCCTAATTCAGTGCTCTTGGTTAGAATGTGACAATCTGCATTTCTAACAAGTGCCCAAATGTTGCTGATGCTTTGGGCCCACACTTTGAGAAACATAATTCTAATCCAGTCACCATAGTGAAAATAAAGAAAGTGAGGGGTTTGGAAGTATAGTTCAATGGTAGAGCACCTGCCTCACATGGGTGAGGCCCTGGGTTTGATTCCCAGCACTGCAAAAACAAACAAACAAAAAATAAAGTGAGGAATGGAGAGGGTTTGGCTAGTTTTTCTAAGGTAATGTGGTTAGCTAGGGAAAGCAGGGACTTTTTTGTCCACCTCTTACAGCATTAAGGAATCTACTCTTACTTTGAGATCATTGAGAATACAGCCCTATCTAGCTGAACTCAAAAGAAATTGTGCTTTTTCCATAGAGTGAAATCATCCGACATCAAGGCTATCCCTGTGAGGAGTATGAAGTTGCAACTGAAGATGGGTATATCCTTTCTGTTAACAGAATTCCTCAAGGCCTACAGCAATTTAAGAAGAAAGGTATAGTTCACCTGAGGTCGCCCCCAACATGGCAGTCTTCCCTGAAGCCGTGACTTCCTGGGAGCTCAGTGGGCACATGAGTCTGGATTCTTAGTGCAGACTGGAATCTATTGATCAGGTCAAAGAATGGTGTCAGTTCCCCCAGAATCTCCACCACCACTACCCTTCCCCACCCACAGTCATCAATTATCTGAAATAAACACAGTGTTTGTGTTTAAAAAAAAAAAACACCATTAGGCTCGGGGGCAACCTGCTCAGTAGTAGAGTATGTGCTTAGCCTGTGTGACGCCCTCAGTTTGAACCCCAGCACCACAAAAACAAAAAATACCAAGAAAAGTCCATTTCTTGAACCCTTCTAGCACTTAACCCATTCTCTGTAGTCCTTCTATATATATAGAACACTCAATGATGATCCCTTGAACAGACCACACCAACCCCTGCTCATGAAGAATACAAAATCCAATATGGAGCCTGTAGCTCACCACTCTACCCTTGGACACTGTATTCCCATTCAGAAATCACTTGAAATGTTTACGATGTTGTCTTTCTTTTCACTAGAGACTTTTTAAGAACTAGGCTCTATATGTAACTATTTTTTTTGTGTGTGGTACCGGGGGTTGAACCCAGGGTACACCCAAGCTACACCCCCAGCCCTATTTTTTATTCTTTATTTTGAAACAGGGTCTTACTAAGTTGCAGAGGGCCTCACTAAGTAGCTGACACTGGCTGTGAACCCAGATCCTCTGGTCTCGGCCTCCCAAGTATTGGGATTACAAGTTTGCACCACCATGCCCGGCTATTAAATGTAACTTTTTAGATACCTGTATAATTCCATTTTTATATGTGAGATTCTCAGCTAATACTGGCTTTTGAAAAAATTCATCATCATTACTAACTAAAGCATGCCCATCTCCCATTTCTATTTGGCTCTCTTCCTTTTAATATTCTGTTTATAGCAGCAACTACATTATCTGTCATGTATACAGATAATATAATTCTTGTGTTCTTTCCACATGCTAGGTACAATGCTAAGTGCTTTATTTTCACTAGTATCATTTAATTTTTACAATAACCCTAAGAAAGTGCCACACACAGACAGACGTAAGCTGCCCAGAAAGTCTGTGCTATTACTTGCACTCGAGTCCAGACCTGTTTGCCGGTGTAGTCCATGTTCTCAACTAGAATCAGGAAATACTGGGTAAATGCTATTGGCCTTTGGTGCAAAGAAGCTGCAAGGTTCTGTTTTATTCCAGTTTGTACTCATGTAGTTTCTTGAAAATCAACTTTTTTACACTAGCTGCACAGCTGTGCCTTTTATATGTAAGAGCCTCCATGCCTTTGAACTTACAGTTCTCCCTTTGGACCACTATTTCATCATGTGTCTATGCAGCTTGCCTAGGCCCTTCTTTTTCCCTGACCATCCTACTGAAAACAGCAATCCCTTGCCATCTCTTCACATCTGGACCCTTACCTTGCTTACTTTTCCTTATAGCACTTCATAGTACCTGATGTGATAAATACTTGCTTGTTAGTTTATTGTCCAGCTCTGCTACCAAAGTGTAAACTCAGTGGGAGCCTGGACTTTTTGTTTTGTTCAAGTCTATATCCAGTAACTAAATGAGTGCTAAGCACATTCTAGGTGCTAATAAATATATGTGGAATGAATGAATGAATAGCCTGGGAACAGAACAAACTTCACTAAGCCCCACAAGTCCTGGGGAGGCAGGCAAGGCACGCCTCTTCCAGGCAGTCAGGTGACCGCAGCAGCTGCAGTCTCCATTCCTGGATCACATTGTTCTCACATCCTGTTGACTTAGACTCTTCACTCCTTGCCAAGGAGTGCGGAGTTCAAGAAATCAGCCTTTTAGTCCCCTAGTGGACGGTGTTGTTCCTGGGCTCCCATTCACCTCTTCAAAGAGGCTATTCTTAATTTATTATAAGGGATATAATTCATTACTATAATTATATTTTAATGCTCAAATCTTCCTATATCAAAAGGAGCTCTTTCAAGATGGCTTGTGGGAACTTTTTTTTTGTGTGTGGTACTGGGGATTGAACCCAGGTACATTCTACCTCTGAGCTACACCCCCAAGCCCTATTTTTTGTTCTTTATTTTGAAACAGGGTCTCACTAAGTTGCAAAGGGCCTCACTAAGTAGCTGAGGCTGGCCGTGAACCTGAATCCTCCGGTCTCAACCTCCCAAGTACTAGGATTACAAGCATAAGCCACCATGCCCGGCTTTGTTTTTGTTTTTGTTTTTGTTTTTTTTGCGGTACTGGGATTGAACCCAGGGGCATTCTACCTCTGAGCTATACCCCAGCCCTAAGTGTGTTATATATAAGTGTGTTATATAAGTGTTATATAAGTGTGTTATATATAAGTGTGTTATATTTTATATATTATATAATTATTATATATCCTATGTTACAATATAGTATAATAACTATATTATATATACAATATTATATACTATATATATTGTATATAATATATTGTATTATGTATTGTATGTATTGTATTATGTATGTATATAATATAGTGTATATATTATATACAATAACTATATTATATATAATTATTTATATATCATATAAAATTATATAACATGTTATCTGTCATATTATATAACTATATAATATAATTAATTATAGTATATTAATGGCTTATATTAATGTTAATATATTATTGATATGTTACTATATTAACATATATTAATAATTATAATATACTTTCTATTGGGGCACTTCTAATATTTTCTGAGGAGCCCAGACAATTCCAATAATAATAATTGCACAAAAATACAAGGGAAGCTGAATTTGACTGATTCTTTTTCTTTTTTGCCGGGCATTGTGCCATGTGTTCCTTGTGCTCTATCTTATTTAGTCATAACAAAAATCCCATTTTACCAATTATGAGGTTAAGATGCAGAGCTGTTAAGCAATTTTCAGGATAATCAAGCTAGCAAGCAGCTGAAATTGATTTGAATACATGTTTGCCTGACCTGAAAGCCTTTGTACTTTCGGGACTCACAGGAAAGGTGATGATTTTTGACATTTTCTCTGGACTGCAGGTTCCAGGCCAGTGGTGTTACTGCAGCATGGCCTGCTTGGAGATGCCAGCAACTGGATTTCCAACCTGCGCAACAACAGCCTGGGCTTCATTCTGGCAGATGCTGGCTTTGACGTGTGGATGGGGAACAGCAGGGGAAACACCTGGTCTCGGAAGCACAAGACCCTCTCCATAGACCAGGATGAGTTCTGGGCTTTCAGGTATAGGATGGAGGTGGAAGTGGATGTCTTTTGGAGAAGTGGGTAAAGAATTATGTCTTCTAGTATTTGTTGTATCATCAATATCCTATCACCATATCCCCCTATTTTCATAATTAGTGATTCTTTGGAGGAAGTACAGGGAATAGTGGGGTCCCCACGTAGAAAGTCGGATGTGACTAATAGAGTGAGAATGGTGGTTGTTTCAGGTGATTGAGGCTGGAATGAGAGAAATGAAGATCTGTTTTCTTGTAGATGGGTATCCTAAGACCAACTCTTGCATGAGTGATGACCAGGGCTAGTCCCCCCAGAAGAAGATGAGACTAGGCAGCATTAAAAGAGAAAGGAAACTATTAAGCCTTGCAGGCCATCAATTTGACTCTCATCTTTTTTTTTTTTTTTTGTGGTACCGGGGATTGAACTCAGGGGCGTTCTACCTCCGCGCTACACCCCCGGCCCTATTTTTTATACTTTATTTTGAAACCGGGTCTCACGAAGTTGCAGAGGGCCTCACTAAGTAGAGAGAGAGACAGAGAGAGAGAGAGTGCTGAGGCTGGTCGCGAACCCGGATCCTCCGGTCTCCACCTCCCAAAGTACTGGGATTACAAGCGTGCACCACCATGCCCAGCGACTATGCTCATCTTTCATGGTCTGACAAAGGTTTTGATGTTTTCACTTAAATTATGTATTGATATTCACCTGCTCTTTATACATTTCATCAAAGAGTCCCTACTGCATCTTTAATATTTTTCCTATGAAGAAATCTGTATGGCCCTGGGCTGCTCACAGATCATGTGCTCAAATAAATTTTCACTGGTGATTATTGTTCTATGATAACATCTGGAGAAAACAGAGGTTCTTGACCACCCATGATCTCAGAGACACCCATGCATCGCAGATCTAAAAGAAGTCCATCCTGAGTACCGAGGGGGCATAGTAACAGCTACCAGGGCCGACGACTCAAGAGCTTGTTTATAAACCTGGAGGGTGGGGATTCTGTTTGTATCTGATCATAATTTTTCATATAACTTTGTCTTTTCCCCTTGTAGTTATGATGAGATGGCTAGGTTTGACCTTCCTGCAGTGATAAACTTTATTTTGCAGAAAACGGGCCAGGAAAAGATTTATTATGTCGGCTATTCACAGGGCACCACCATGGGTAGGTTCAAAGGAAATCAGGTTTGTATGCTCGGAAATGTGAGCCCACAGCACAGGCTGTGCCTGCAGTGAGTCGTCTTGTACTTCTCTCCAGTCTGACCTTTACCTCTTCCGTGGCTCTGAGAGCTGGCCTCAGTTCCCTCATCTACAAAATGGGGATAACTCCCTCTTAGAAGTGTTAGTACTGTTTAGGCTTTTCAATATGATAATGTATGTAAAGTCTGTGAGGGTAGGAATTTTGTCGATGACACGGCTGTAAGAGAAGTTTCTGATACACAGTCTACACTCAGTAAATGTGTTATATGAATGGAGCCCTGGGTTCAGTGTCTCCCATGTGGTAGGCAATTGATACATAGAAAGCATTTTCATGTTATAAGCATAACTGATGGAGATTTTATCCAAGTCTTTCTCTTTTCCTGCAAAGGCCAATGTCTAGAATCATGTACTGGTGTCCTTTTGCTTTGGATAAACTTGTGAGAGACTTTAACTGCCCTGCAGGATACAGAACACTTAGCCGGGAGACGGAGATTGTTGCTATCTCACCTCTATATCAGACCAAAGCCAACAGGGAAAGTGTGTTTGGGTCAGATTAGGAAGTAAAAAGATCCTGAGAGGCAGAGCATGTGCCCCGAGGAGAAAGCTCTCAGACTGAGCTGAGCTCCTTACCTTCGCCCTGAGGCCAGACTCCAAGATAAAAGCCAGGGGTGCAGCTTTCTAAGAGAAAAGTGAGCAGTCATTTACTGCAAGTAATATTTATTCTGCAACAAGGACAGCTATGTCTAGCTATGAGGAAAGGGTTTATACCCATTATTACAGAAATATGAAGTTTTGCAAATAATTCATTTGCCCTCTTCGGTATCTGTGGTTTAATATCATTTTTATGTTATTCTAGCCTTCATCACCATCATAATTGCCTTTTATGAGCACCTACTAAGTGCCATCTATTATGTATGCAACAATTTGCTTCATCCCTGCACGAGAATATGTGGGAAAGATCTGTATCCCTATTTGACAGATGAATACATTGAGTCTTAGTGAAAGAGCTTGGCCACAGGTCACTAAGCCAGGACCGGTACCCATGTACTCTAAGCACATGCTACATGACTCCTATGCAGTCAGGACCCTCAGTTGAGTAGGAGTCACACTCACCCATTTCTTGACTTCTACAAAAGTATTACTGCCACTTCCAGAATTATTGGGGATTGTAATGCCAAGTCCTTCAATAAACAGAAAGAGGTGACCTCGAACCCTTGTCATCATACTGAAAGCATTGTGAATTCAGGCCAACAGTGGAGGAATCTTAACCAGACTTTAACACAAAGCATACGTGTTCCCTTAATTCAACTATACACCCTGCCATCAGTCTTCAGCCATTTGGTTTCTGAGACCTCAGTGGGCCACATAGTCACTTTGTTCATGGATGCTAACTTGTAGTTCCTGATGATCACCAAATATTATTACCGAGCCAGGAATTTGCCTTTTGCTAGCTCTTTATCTCCCAGGAATAGAGTGGCCACTGTACTGCTCCCTGAAATTCCTCAGGTTTAGGTTCTGTCTTCAAGAAAGTAAGCACAATGAAGTAGTTTCTCTGAGGAATTTCAAGGGAAAAGAAGCCACAACTAGAAGGGGAAATACAATGTATGTATAAGTCTGACATCCTTTAAGAAAGCCTGTTATGTATCAAATTGTTTGGATCTCTCCTGCAAATTCACCCTGGTATACACATCCTAAGGAAGGAGGCTTAAGACTCATAGCCAACCCTGGTTGGCAAAGACTAAACTACCCAAGACCCAGAGCCTCTGGCCACTGACTTTTATTAAGGAGGGAGGGAGGGAGGGAGAGAGAGAGAGAGAGAGAGAGAGAGAGAGAGAAGAACACGTAGTTTACCAAACAAGATTAACCTAACTCCAAAGAAGGGTAAGCATTGGAATAATTCACAAGTTTTGTCTAGTTTTCCCATTCTCTCTTATCTGTATATATCACAATGTTGCTGTCAGTGTCTGTTGGGAGTGATGTGATTCACTGCGGCTACTTAGGTATTAATCATGCCACCAGGGGCCCTTTTCCTCTAAAACTTTCCTAGCAGCCTCTTGTGATCATTACTCACAATGACATTATGTCAAAAATAAAATTGGCCGGGCGTGGTGGTGCATGCTTGTAATCCCAGTACGTTGGGAGGCAGAGACCGGAGGATCCGGGTTCGCGGCCAACCTCAGCGTGCATGCGCACGCGCGATTTCTCTCTCTCTCTCTCTCTCCTCTCTCCTCTCTCTCTCTCTCTTACTTAGTGAGGCCCTCCGCAACTTCGTGAGACCCGGTTTCAAAATAAAGCATAAAAAAAATAGGGCCCGGGGTGTAGCGCGGAGGTAGAACGCCCCTGCGTTCAATCCCCGGTACAGCAAAAAATAAATAAATAAATAAATAAATAAATAAATAAATAAATAAAATAAAATTGAATTGTGAGTCAGGATCCTCATGGCTTGAGGACTGTTGGCACTCAGTGTGAGTCCAGCTGGCTCGTTTCTAGCTGCTGCTTTAGGGAATACAAGGAGCTTAACTTTCACATTTTCCTTACTTTTTGATAACATTAATGGGTTCTCACCATGTCCTTCATAGAATGAAGGCTACAGTGTCATGTGTGTGCGCCTGCACAAATCACAGAGGTCTTTAAAAAAATCTTCTGTTTCTATTCAAATTGTTCAGCTTGGCCTGCAGGCAAAGGTGCTAGTGATGAGGCTAGACATTACCCTGAGAGGAAAGAAGGGCGAGAAAGTGTAGGGTTCTTCTAGTGGTAAACCATGGAGCTGTTCATATGGAGAACTTGAACTTGATTTGTGTAAAGAGAGGCATTGCTGGGAGAGGTTATCCAGAGTTCTCAGATTTTTGATATTGAGGGGAGTTCTGGTTAGAATTAAGCTGCAATATAGTTAATATATTTTCAACCCATTCCTACTGATAACATAGCTGGAACAGGAGGAGAACAGGAGGTCATAACAAGTCACCCCTCTGCCTGCCTTTGCATGTAGCCTCCAAACCTAATCAGGTAGAGGGAAAAGTAGAGAGAGAATCAGTCTTCTGAATACCCACCCACCTTCTGGGAACTGGACAGAAGTCATGCAATTCTAGTTTTTCTCTGTCTAGACTTTTCTCTCCAATCCCTCAACTGCAAATATCAGTTTAGATTGAGAGTATGCAGGCTTTTTAAATAAAGACACATAGTATTTCAAATAGAATGACCATGTGCTCTCTTTATGTGAGAATATATAATGACCATGCTCCCTCTTTATGTGAAAAGCCCTTTTCTCCCATAGGTCCCATAGAGAGCTTCCCTGAACAGTGGTATTTGGAGAACTAGTCTCTCTATTCCACAGGTATAGAAACAGAAGCACAGACTGGCTTAACCAGGGTCTCATACCAAGTCGATGGCAGAAATAAGAATCCAGTTCACTGGACAGCTAGTCTACTAGACTATGTTAGCATGTGTTCCAGAAGAGCTAGGGATCAAGGAAAACCGGCCAAACCCCGCTACCCCATGTTCATTGTTACAGAACATGCTTGTTATCAGCATGTTCTGTAACATTTTTCGAATTCCCAATTTCTTTCACTATAAAGTGGATTTTTATTAAAAAGTAAAATGTATGAGATTCTGGGAATTAAACAAGGTAAAAACCATAAAGGTCCCTGGTAAGGTGTTCAGCATGTAATTACCTCTCAATATATATACATTTTCTCAAAGTTAACTTTTTTGTATTCAAAAAATTAATTCAAGGAGAACTTACTGCTTGAAAGCAAATATGGTAGGTGTGATAGGGAGCACAGAGGAACTTTTGCTGTTGTCCCTGCCAGGAGCTTATAATTTTATAGGAGGAGAATTAAGACATAATCACAATTATTAAAATATTTTGATAGAAGTAAAATACACATGTTAAAGTTCTAGAATGTTCCATATCCACGCTGATATATTTTTCTCTCTTACAGGCTTTATTGCATTTTCCATAATGCCAGAGCTGGCTCAGAAAATCAAAATGAATTTTGCTTTAGCCCCTATAGCCACTGTCAAATATGCAAGAAGCCCTGGGACTAAATTTTTGTTGCTGCCAGATATGATGATCAAGGTAGGTGACATATCAGATAATTCCTTGCATATGTAGAAGAGTTTTCCAGCTGAATTTCCTAAAACATATACTTTTAAATTAGAGTCAATTTTTTTCTGCCTGTAGCATAATGACACCTATTTTACTTCATATTTTTATAGGGATTGTTTGGCAAAAAGGAATTTCTGTACCAGACCAGATTTTTCAGACAGATTTTTATTTACCTTTGTGGCCAGATGATTATTGACCAGATTTGTAGCAATATCATATTACTTCTGGGAGGATTTAACACAAACAATATGAACATGGTAAGTAGGAACCTAGTAAATTCCCAGTCTCCTAATCAAAGCTGGGACTTAACTAGTCTTGCTCCTGGAGGGTGATCTAATCCCAGTGAAGACTCAGAGAAAAGATGGATACCCTGTAATTTTCACTTCCAAGTCATAAGGAAATGCTGGAAAAACTTCAGCAGGGGCTGAAGCAAGGTTTTGCTGAATATTAACTTCACTGATTATAAATGAACAGTTAGAACCTGGTAGTCAACAGATAGACCTGCCATGCATCGTCCACCTCTTGGGTCATTTTGGTTTGAGTTTACGTTCTTTGATGGGAAGTCTGGGGATTTCAGTTTGGCTTAAACATAGCTACCAGGTGGTGGTAGTCATGGGGTGGGTTTTTTGGGATGCATACTCTGAGATAGGGATTACTATGCAAAATGATTTGGGGTTCTGCTCTTGAAATAGAAGGACACAGGATTCTGTAGATAAAATTGCCATGCCATCTCAACACAAGCTTCAGGTGATCCTACAGGGTTTTGTGATGATGGGGTGACCTCCAAAGCTGTCCCAAGTTGGGAGGAGAGGTTTGAGTCTTTATACCCCTTATCTATGGCTGATTTAATGCAGACCACACTGGTACTGAGGGAGATATCTGGCAGGCATCTCTCTGAAACCTGACAGCCAGCAATGAGGGCTGACGGTGGAGGGCTGTCTACCAGCAGCAATCCTAGTGGCTAGGGAAATATATCTTTAATTCCTGAAGGTTTCTTCTCTTCAATTGATAATTTGACTTACAACTACCACTTGATAGGCATTCATTATGTGCCAGGCTGAGTTATTCTCTATAATAAGACTATGAGAGAAGTATTACCAATACCTCCATTTTTAAGACTAGTATACTTAGATTTAGTCAGTTAAATAACTCATCCAAATTTACCTAAAAATTAAACATCAGAGCTAGGCCCAATTCCAGGGTCCTTCTCCCAAGTATCTCTAGTAAAGTTTGTTTCTTTTTAAATGAGGAAACTAGATTTCTAATGAGAAGTTATTCTAAGATGAAAAATATAGGTGCCCAGGAATACATTTAGCGATATTTTATTTATTTATGTGCATGCGTACATTACTGTTTCATAGGTAATTGCTGATAATTTGATGATGTTCCCATCTCTTAGTCTGACACCCTGGAGATTTGATCTTGACAAGGTGCCCATCTTGTGACTTTTTCCATGTCCCACCAACCACTCATGCTTTGTTACAGAGCCGAGCAAATGTCTATGTTGCACATAGTCCTGCCGGAACGTCTGTGCAAAATATTCTACATTGGAGCCAGGTAAGAATGTTGAATGTGTAGCCTTTACTAAGAGTCCTTGCACATTTCACCTGGAATAGTCAAAGGATGCCCTGTAGTCAACCCAGGGGTTTGTGTTTATTCCAAGATGGAATGCAATCTGGACACTGATATTTCAACTGTGAACCTGATGGCTGAAACTTTGCAAGAGGAAAGGACAGGAGTGGCTTAAGAACATCCTTAGAGGATCTTAAAAGTAAGATGGCCCAAGTGAGACCCTTTTCTGTCTCTAGCCACCTCAAAGAGATGCCTGGAGGAAATTATGTTTTCACATTCTCCTTCTGGGTTCCATCAGCAGTATGGTTAAGTAGGAACAAAAAATGCTCATTGCCCCAAGAGATTTTCACAGGAGTCCTTTGTGCTGCAGACTTTACCTGCAATCTCAGGAAAGAAAGTCCTTTGGTGATGTGGGGAAGGGAGGCTGTATGTTCAAAACAAACAAACAAACAAAATGGTCACTATCTTCCAGGATCACCACATTTCACAATTCCAGGGGGCGCTTTCTGGAATTGTGCCAAGTACCCATCCACATTGGTTCCAATGGGGATTCACTTCCTGGAATGTGGCAGTCAAGTGTTTCTGTCATCCATGTCTCTCTCTGAAAGAGCCTGGGTTTTGCCTTTGCACTTTCCTAAAGATTATCCCAATATGGAATGGAAGAGCAGCTCAGAGAGCTTGTTCTCTGCTCTCCTCACAATTGCAGCTGTAGCACATTTCCACCACCCCACCACTACCCTTGAACATCTTGCAAGTTGTTCTCTTTTTTTAGGCAGTGAGTTCTGGGGAACTCCGAGCATATGACTGGGGGAGCGAGATCAAAAATCTGGAGAAAGGAAATCAGGTAAGAAAGCCACATAACATCTGCTGAAAATATATCCTTTGGAAATGTGTGAGAGGGACATTCAAATGACAGGTTATTCTAGGGATGGGGATAAAACACAAGAATTCTATAATAAATTCCAAGCTATCTCCAACCCCAGGCAATAGCAATTTTGAACCCAGGGGAATTTTACCTCCGAGTTACACCCCCAGCCCTATTTTATTTTTTATTTGGAAACAGTGTCTTGCTAAGTTGCTAAGACTGGCCTCAAACCTTCAATCTTCCTGTCTCAGCCTCTCAGGTAATGGATTAGAGTCATTACAGGCATGCGCCACCACTCCCGGCAACAATTTTCTTATCACAAACAAGGCCCTCCTGACCAATCCTTAGATAATGAAGGAGACCACAACTGATCAAGATCACCTGCTTCAGCAGCTGTGCAAAGCCTCCAGCTATGCAAACCCCCAACTCTTGCCCTCATTCCCCTTTCTATAAAACCTCAAAGTCAGCTGGGCGTGGTGGCACACGCTTGTAATCCCAGTACTTTGGGAGGCAGAGACCGGAGGATCCGGGTTCATGGCCAGCCTCAGCTCTCTCTCTCTCTCTCTCTCTCTCTCTCTCTCTCTACTTAGTGAGGCCCTCCGCAACCTCGTGAGACCCGGTTTCAAAATAAAGTATAAAAAATAGGGCCGGG
>PVJS01019347.1:0-33812 GCA_004027185.1 Glis glis | reverse complement strand
AGAGAGAGAGAGAGAGAGAGAGAGAGAGAGAGAGAGAGACAGGGAGAGAGAGAGAGAGAAACAGGGAGAGAGAGAGAGATCGCGCGCGCGCGCACATGCGCACACGCTGAGGTTGGCCGCGAACCCGGATCCTCTGGTCTCCGCCTCCCAAAGTACTGGGATTACAAGCGTGTGCCACCACGCCTGGCTTTATTTTTATTTTGAAACAGGGTTTCACTCAGTTGCTGAGGGTCTGGCTAAGTTGCTGAGGCTGGCCTCAAACCTCCAATCCTTCTGCCTCAGCCTCCCAAGTACTGGGATTACAGACATACACCACCATGCCCAGCTGACATTACTATTTCTTTTTCTTTCTTTCTTTCTTTTTTTTTGTGGTACTGGGGATGGAACCCAGGGGCTTTCTACCTCTGAGCTACACCCCCAGCCCTATTTCATTCTTTATTTTGAAACAGGGTCTCACTAGGTTGTGGAAGGCCTCACAAGTTGCTGAGGCTGGCCGTGAACCTGTGATCCTCCTGTCTCAGCCTCCCAAGTACTGGGATTACAAGCATGCATCAGCTTTGACATTACTAATCCCAGTACCACAAAAAAATAAAAAATAAAAAAGACATTGAGGACTTTGGCTGCCTTTGTACGCACCTGCAAAGTATCACACAAGGCATCCAATCTCTTTTCCCCAACCCAAAGCTACAACATCAGAGCTTCCCAGTGACCAAGAAGCTCTCTCAGTCCAATGAGCTGCACCCCCTGCTGAAGAGGCAGGTTGAGCCACTCTAGAACACTCCCCAAAATCTTTGCATCCAGAATCAAAGAAAGCCCTCCCATGCCCAAATTTAAATATAGGCCAAAATGGCTCTCCTTTGTTTCATTCAGCAGGACACTAGGTCACCGCAAAGGGGAAACTCTTAGTATGTAGGTAATTCCTCAAAATGTGTTGTGTGTGCACACATGTATGCAGTTACATTTGGAAGAGGTGAGACCACCAGAAGAAACAAAAGGAATCAGGTCCTAGGATAGGAGTCACGTGTTCACGAGCTCTCAGGGACCAGACGTGAAATGCAATACATGAAAGCAACTGGGGAATAGTTCATAGGAGCAATAGAGGCTATAGCAAAAGGAAGGTACATGCTCTACCAAAGAGCACTGAAATGCAACAAACCCAACAGTGCGGGTCACATAAAACACATCCACAAGTGGAATCTGCAGGCAGGCCAGGGTTAGCTCAACAGGCCCAGAGGAGGGTTTCACATCTTAGTTCCTGGGAGGGTCACAGGGCTCACAGGCTCCAAGGCACTGAGGCCCTCCCAGCCCCAGCCACCCAGCCTCCCACAGGTCTTCACCTAGGTTTTGCAGCACATTAAAAAGTTTAGTGGCTGAAGAATGAAAAACTTACCACTTGAACTCCCAGGAGTAGAATACTGAGCAGCATCAAGGAATTTGCGTGGAGTAGGGAGGTTTGTAACATCAATCAGAGGACCAGGAGAAGCATCTTTTGCGTGTGAGCTTCAGGGGGAAAAAGAAGCAGTCGTTAACACTTTGTCCAAAACCAACTTCATTTCTACTAGGTGTCTGGCCCGCATCACTTTTCTTTTTGTTATGAGCCCTCTTCACGCTGTGACTTCAAATGTCTCCCAAGTATATTCCCAATAAAGTGGTGACTGTCACAGCCAGGAGTATAAAGATGTCGTCTAAGGGTTCTGAGTACTTATTTTCTTTTATTTCGATGCTATTTAACAAAATTAGTGTAAGGATATTCTCGATCATCTGGATGACCACCTTTTTCTTTTTCTTGTTTACCAGTATTTCCAGTATATATTGCAATATATTTATTGCAGTATTTATTGCAATATATATATACTTTAATTGGTGTGTTGTAGTCTCACATGATAATGTAGTTCAGAATGATAGTGACAAACACGCACACAGCACTTGATGAGCTTCCCCACAGCTCCCTCCCACTCCCTTCCCTTTCCCATACATGATATTGAAATTGGCATTGGTATTCTCACATATGTACATAACATCAATGGAAGTGTTTCCTTTATTATTTCTCCCTCCAGCCCCACCCCCCTCCTCTAGACCACCTCCCTGCTCCACTGGGGTTTCTCCTCCATTATCTAAAGTCCCTCTTATATCCTGATTACTACCTAGATTCCACATATGAGAGAAAATGTATGGATGACCACCTTTTAATGAAATTATGCTACATGATTGCACTATTCTCCTTGGTATCTGTATTAAAAATTACCTTATCAGCAAAAAAAGTTCAAATGACACCCATGTCATGATAACTATGATGATAATGCCAAAGTTCTCCCTTCTAGTCCTGAAACACATCACCAGTCACAGTGGCTACCCAGGGAACTAATGTTCAAAGTGGGTCATAAAAGGAGAGCAGGCACAGGGAGAGAAGGGAAGAGATCACACCCATGGGAAGGACTTCTCCAAACAGGATGGAGGGTTTGTGCCATTGTGAACATCTGTAGCACACCCCCACAGTGATCTATCCCCATCTCTCTCCCACACTCCTTTTGGAACCAAAGTTCTAGGTATGTATTTTTTTAACTTTTATTCATTTATTTATTTTTGCAGTGCTGGGGATCGAACCCACACTACATAAGCATTCTACCACTGTACTACAACCACCACTATATTTTAAAACTAATTTTTTAAAAAAATCCTTTCAGAAGATTTTGAAAAATAAGCTTTGTTAAAGAGTAAAATTAAAGCCGGGCGTGGTGGCGCACGCTTGTAATCCCAGTACTTTGGGAGGCGGAGACCGGAGGATCCGGGTTCGCGGCCAGCCTCAGCTCGCTCGCTCACTCTCTCTCTCTCTCTCTCTCTCTCTCTCTCTACCTAGTGAGGCCCTCCGCAACTTCGTGAGACCCGATTTCAAAATAAAGTATAAAAAAAAAATAGGGCCGGGGGTATAGTGCGGAGGTAGAACGCCCCTGAGTTCAATCCCAGGTACCGCAAAAAAAAAAAAAAAGAGTAAAATTATCAGTTAGGGCATCACTATTTTTACTGAGTATTAATAACGGATGAGCCATTGTCCTGGGCCTTGAGGATGACTCCGACAGTCATTACAGTCTCCCTTTTCACTGACATAGGAAAGAAGGGGAGTCATTGCCCAAACAATTCCTGAGCATCTGCCAGTGCTTGGCAGTGCGCTCAGTGCTCAAGATGCAAGTATAGTACAGGAGGGGCTAAACCAAACCCAGCACATGCTAACAGTTATGACCACTCACCGGCTGATAGGAAGCCAAGGGGGTACACGTTCCAAAAACAGCATTGAGCAGGAGCTGAACTGGCATAGTTAGTTCTAATAACTCTTTTCCACCAATATAAAACTTTAAGTTCCTAATTGCCTAAACTAACTTGAGAAAACCCAATGCTTCGTCATAAAAGTTTATGTATTTATAAAACCAATTAAATCATAGATTTATCAATTCTTTGACCCTTCATGTCTACTTTTGTCTTTTTATTTTTTCACTCTCATCTACCTTAACATCCTTTGCCTGTATTTTACTCACAAATGAAAAGCCAGCTCCCCACACCTCCCTAGCCCCTGGATACACATGCTCACGGAGAAAGGATAATCACTGAGGTTTGTAGTGCTGCCAAGAAAAATTAATTTGAACTTTAAATGACAAACTATATATTTTACAAATATTTTAATAATAAAGCAGGATAAAGGAATCAATTAGCAGGAAAATTCAGGTATATGTATAGCTGCAACATTGCCTGCCAAACCTAATAATACAGAAGTACAGTTAGTGTGTGCACACGGATGTGTATATATGCACGAGTATTTATAATAGAACACACCTCTGTGAATACAGATGTACACAATTCACTTTAGATCAAAAGCTACATTACTTTCTCAGTTTTAACCTAAAAGTATATTTCAGTTAAATATAGGGTGATAAATGGGTTGCCATTTCAACTTTGAAAAACATAACCTCCCAACTTTATAATCAGAGCCAGAAGGGCCCTCAAACTCCATCAATAAACTTTTAGAAAGTCAATTTACTGCTGAACTATTTTCATAGACTCATCTCTTTTTCTCTCTCTAAAATTTTCCCTTAGGCTTCAATTTTCTCCTTTGTGAACACTAACCCAAAGGCGAGTAACTCTGGAAATGATTTTTGGGTTTTTTTTCTTGTTCTATTATGGAAGGACTCGGTTTCAAAAGTTCCAGAGAAATGGGGCACACCCACTCATTTAGTGACTACAGACATGAAGCTTGGCAGAAAGGTAGGTGTTATTCCAGAATATCACATTTAAATGGTATGGCCCTTCGTTTTCATTTCACAAGAGAGAAAAAGGCCTGTTCTCACCATACATCAGAGATAAAATTGAAAAGGTATTAATTCCTTCAAAGAGTTTTGAATCTCTCAATGTCTTTCAGAAAACAAAACAAGAAATAAAATAGATTATTCTTTTGAAGTTTATAATTAAGATGAATGCTTTGAACAGAGTTATTTTTGAAATATTGATGAGTTATTTTATTTTAAATACATAGAATGGCAAAATTTAATTTTAAATGCATCTAGAATCATTCATAGCTGAGAGTTGAAAACAACTGCTGATGCAGACTAAGCCCCTCCTAGCATAAGAGCACCCTGCCAGAATCACCAAGTGAATATTGCTATTTAATAACTACATGGTGGAGGACAGAAAAACTTAAACGCAAATTAAGTTAAACCAAAAATAAGCAACCACTGCCGCCATAACCCCAAGAACTTTCTAGCCATTAATCAAGCATCTGACTAGTTAGGATCTGCTTCTAAACATGTTTAATTTCAAAATTTCAACCTCTGAAAATTGTCTTTAAGAAAGGTTAGAAGTGCTGGCAGCTTATTAAATATTTTCTTTTAATTAGAGCATATTTCTCTTCCTTTATTTAGTAATAAATGGATTCAACTATGTCCAAAATTTATAGCTGCAGCTCACTTGGCTGGTCTCATTGTCAAACCATAGACTGGCAGAGGTGAGCTGAACTTTAAGCTGTAAATCTACTAAGTAATATATTCACCTCTACAACCAGAACAGCTGGCAGAGTACCTGTCAAAGACCAAATATTCATATTTCTCAGACTGAACTTAGAAATATCTGTCAAAGATAATAGGTGCTTAGTAAGAAAATTTAACTGAATAATGAAACAGGAATGGCTGGGATAATAATTCCATACAGTTCTAAAGCCTCGTTGAACTTACAGAAAGAATAATGAGTAAGTTAGAGGATATAAAAGTAAAAAAAAGAATCATGGTTTCACATGACAGACCAAGGGTGAAAACATGGTAATAGGAAATGAAGTGAAAAAACAACAACAAAAAAAAATTTAAGCAAAGTGAGAAAACAAAGAAATGAAAAATAACAAAAAGAAAACTGACATATATAAACAGAAAAATAAAAAATAAATTAGGAAGCAAAAAATATATGGGTTTCAGAACACTCTTCACATACTCAGAGACAAATATGGATACTAAATCCATGGGATTGAAATGTTCTCCTCCATGAGCTGGAGGATGTCAGGTGCTAACCAAAGATGCACGCAGTAAATAAGAGATTAACTAGTGCTTAATAATATTTTATCGATTTTTTTGTGGTTATAAAGGTACAACTTCTCTTTTGAAAATATAAAGAAAATAAAAAATAATCCATTAAAATCATTTTGGGGTAATGCCTTTCTAAATATTTTATACACCAAAAAACTGTTTGTCCCTCCACCCTGTACACACACACACACACACACACACACCAGACAAAGCAAGTTTGCTGTTTTCAACATTCATTGGATCATCCTGTACAGTTTTAAACCCTAGTTGTTCCCTTCACCTATATAACCTAAATATTTTCCCATTTCGTTTTTAAAAATCTACATCATCACCAATAATTGTATTATTATTAGAGTAACACATGGTCATGGTGTGCACAGGGAAGTCCTTTCCTGTCCTCTACACCCCATTTCTATTTCCCACAGGTAACTCCTTTTATGAGTGTTTTGGCGTTATCCTTCCAGGAATTTTCTATACACATATAAATGATAAATATTTAAACACCCAGCCATTCAATTCTTATGCAATAAATTAATATGATATATACTGGTTTTCATCTCTGTGGGGGCAGGGGGAGGGTTACTAGGGATTGAACCCAGGGGTGTTCTACCTCTGAGCTACACTCCAGCCCTATTTTATTTTTTCTTTAGAAACAGATTCTCGTTTAAATTGCCAAGGCTGTCCTCAAATCTGTGATCCTCCTGTTTGTCTCAGCCTCCCAAGTACTGGATTACAGCTGTGCACCACCGTACCCTGCTCACTTCTTTTTTTATACCCAACAATACATTTCAGAAATATTACCATATTAGCACAGAGAGATCTTTCTCATTCTTTTCAAGGTCCAGTATTACATGAAATGGATACATTAAATCCACTTAACTATACTCCTCTAAATGAACATAAAAGTTACTGTTTTCACCAATAATGTTGCAATGAACAGCCAGTTACATAAATTTTTAAGAACTAATACTGTTTGTGTAGGATGTGGACCTAGAAATAAAATCCCTTGGTCAAAGAATATGCCAATTTTTATTTCCCAAAGAAGGATATTAGTTATTCAACCACCAAGAGAAAGCTGTTCATTTCCTCCTCTCTCTGCCAACACAGCATGCTATGGATGGCATTAATTTTGGTTATCTGATGATCCAAAACTTGTGTTTGATTTCTCAAATTTGTATTTCTCTCCTCATAATATTGAACAATCTTCCTATGTTTATTATGCATTTGCATTTAAGTCTATGAATTAACTCTTATCCTTTTTTATTATTCTGAAGAATATTTTCATACTTTAGATATTTAACCTTTATATAATATACATTTTCCTCAGTCTGTGTTTTATCTTTTGGCATCATTTTACAGAAGATATATTTTCAGTTTTTAACAGCTAAATTATTTAATATTGTTCTTTATGTTCCCTAATACACTTAGATAAGCTTCCATCACACATATTTTCCTTTATGTTTCTAATGTTAATGAAGTTCTATTATGTGACTTTTAAATCTAGTTAGAATATTCTGTGTGTAAAAAAAGGTAGGTACCTAAATATATTTTCTTCAAATCAACAGTCAACTGGCTCAACGCTATTTACTAAATAGTCTTCATCTCCCATCCCCTCACTCCCACCTGAATTATAGTTAAAAAGTACTAGTCCCATGAATCCTGGGTTAGTTTCTGAACTCTATATTGTCCCAGGAATTTTTTTTTAAACAGGGTCTAAGCTGCTGAGGGCCTCGCTAAGTTGCTGAGGCTGGCCTCAAACCTGCAATCCTCGAGTCTCAGCCTTCCAATAAAGGGATTACAGTTGTGAGCCATCATGCCTGGCTCCAGAAATTTTATTTTCTCTTTGAATGCCTGGGCTGTTTTGATTAAAGTAGCTTTACATTATAATTTAATATCATATAAGAAAAGCCCTTCTCAAAACTTCCCTTCTCAATTTTTAAAAACAGTATGTATTTATTTTTCCATGTAAACTTCATATTTCGTTTGACAGTTTCAAAAACCTCAACTGGGATTTAACTGGAACTGACACTTTAGGAGCTAAGAACATGGACAATCTCATCATTTATTTGATTCATTTCCTCCAAATACAAGTTTTATTATTTTTGCATGTATGCATGTACCTTTCATTTGTAAATTCTACTAGTTGTCTATTTCCTACACCAAAAACCTCTGTTCTTTATATGTATATGTCTTAATGTGATTTCCTTTGTTTTCTCCTATAGTAGAAATGTGTTGTTGGGTGTCTGTCTGTCTGTGGGAACCACCCTCTGAACAGTCTTTGTATTTGGACAGAATCCCCATTGTAGTCAAAGTAAAAGGCAAGCCCTACTTCCCACTATGGAAGCTGAAAGAGACCAGTTATGGCCCAGACTGCTCAGAAAACTGGATGTTTCCACCTAGGACTTCAAATTTTGAGGAAATTAGGAAAGAAAAAGACCATTTAGAAATAATTCCCAGGGGAGTTTAAAATCCAATCATCGTAGGCATAGTACTAGTAGTGGTAGCAACCCCACTAGACCCTCCTTGTGGCTTGTCTAGATTGTGTGCTCAACTGCTTAATCTGCCTTGGTTCCTACTGGGTTTCAGAACATGGTTATACATATTTCCCATAGATCCTGTGTAATACCTGATAACTTTCCAATAAATTCTTTTCATGTTTTAATTATCAGAACTGATTTCCTCTATTTGCAATCAAGAATCTTAACTAATATATCATCCTTTGAAAGAGAGAACATGTTTTATTTGATTTTGTCTTCTCAAGTGATTTTTAAATAATACAGACATCTTTAAATATACATATCTAGGCTAAGGAAACAAAGCTAAATTAATTAAATACATTTTCTCTAATTGCTGAAGTTCAAAACAAAACTTCTGACTCATCTTAAGCAAAAATTCAGCATTCCTTTCCATTTCCTGCCCACTGATGTTTCTACTAACTTAATGTGGGAATATAAATCCCGTTTATTATTAGGAAGTATTCCTTGACCACACAGACCTTTTTGGACAACAGTTTTCAGTTTATATTTCTGACCTTGTAAAAATATATCTAATGGTGTATGGTCCTCACAGTTGTTTCAAACCACATAAAACTTTATTCTTCTCAAGTTGTGATTTTTTTTTCCCTTTCATGACTTTATTTTTTAAATACTTTCATTGGTGCATTATAGTCTCACATCATAATGTAGTTCATAGTGATAGTGACATACACAGCACTTGGTGGGCTTTCCCCCGGCTCCCTCCCCATTCTGCCCCCCTTCCCCATACAGGGTATTGAGATTGACATTGGTATTCTCACATATGTACATAATGTCGACAGAAGTAATTTCCTTCATTGATCCTTCCTCTCCCACTCCACTTCCCCTAGACCACCTCCCTGGCTCCACTGAAGTTTCTCCTCCATTATCTGAAGTCTCTCTGGTATCCCAATTACTCCCCAGCTTCCCATATTAGAGAAAACATATGACCCTTCACTTTCTGTGACTGGCTAATTTCACTTATCATAATGTTCTCCAGGTCCATCCATTTTCCTGCAAATGGCATTATTTTGTTCTTCTTTATTGCTGAGTAAAATTCTATTGTATGTATATCCCACAATTTTGTGATCCAATCATCTGTTGATTGATATCTAGATTGGTTCCATAATTTGGCTATTGTGAATTGTGCTGCTATAAACATTGATATGCATATATTACTATAATTCACTGATTTTAGTCCCTTTGGAAAGATACCCAGGAGTGGTATAGCTGGAGTGATTTTGACTTATGTCTTGAAGTTCATCTTTGAGTACTTTCCTTAGGGGAAGAAAACACAAGTAATTTACTGATTGCCTATAAATTTATATTTGAGAAAGTCTCTCTGCTGCCCATGCATATCACTGCCCACTTGGATAGGTATAGAAATCTTTGATCCCAACTCTGCTGCATTCAACATCAGACTTTATTCCACTGTCTTCAGGCATTCAGTATTCAGCAAACCCTGATGAGACTAACTTTACTCCTTGTTGTGTAAAATATTAGAGCTAACTGTATGAACAGCAGACCCTGCCAGGTGTGGTGGTGCACACCTATAATCCCAGCTACTCTGAAGGCTAATGCAGGAGGACTGAAAGTTCAAGGCCAGCCTTGGCAACTTAGTGAAACACTGTCTAAAAATATATATAAAGGACTAGGAACAGAAGACTCAAATAATTAAGTAAAACAAAGGTTTTCTTTCCTCTCATATAAAAAATTGCCCATCTAGGGCTCAAAGAGGTTAGGATGTGGCTTTTATTGTCAAGGTCATCTCACAACTCAGGTAACTTCATGTCATCAGTTCATGTCCCAGATAGAAAGGAGAGGAAGGCAACTAAAGGGTAAAAAAGTTAGCATACTAATTTAGTTGGCACCTTTGAAAACTTTTCCCAAGAATCTTCAATGGCTTGTAAGCAGAAGTCCCACTAATCAGCTGTAGCTATATAGAAGAATAGAAAATGAAGCCTTTTTAGCTGGGCCTGTGGCCACCAGAAACAAATAAGTATTGCCATTAAAACTGAAGGGGAGAATGGATATTGGATGAACAAATAACTCTATTTCAGCAGGTAACATAATTATTCTTCCTAGTGCTTGTAGAATTTGTTTTTAATAAAAATTTCCAGATCACATCTATTAATAAGGTTTGTTAAATTTTACCTTGAATGTTTTTTATTTGCAGACCAAGGTCTTTTTTTTTCCTCCTATTTAAGATGGTTCTTTATTTATATTCCAATTATTGCTTCTGAACCTCACTGCACTGGTTTGCTCAGGCTGTCATAACAAAGTACTACAGATTGAGTCGTAAACAATAGGAATTTATTTTATCAGTTCTGAAGGCTAGAAGTCTGAGATCGGGAGGTAGGCAGGGTTGGTTTTTTCTCCTTTGCTTGGAATTGTGCACTTTCTTGTCTGTCTTCACATGGTCTTCCCTCTGAACCTGTCTTTGTCCTAATCTCTTCTTTTAACAAGATTACCAGTCTACTGGGTTAGGTCCTGCCCTAATGACCTCATGGTAACTTAATTCCTCCTTGAAAGCAACTCTATCTCCAAACACAGTCCTAGTCTGATATACTAACGATTAGGATTTCAATATGTAAACTTTAGGGGGGTAAACACAGACCCTGACACCATCATCTTGGTGTAATCTTCTGGAATACCCCAAATCATTGGCTGGATCACTGTTTTCTGTCTTTCGTATTTATTATCTTTCTTTCATCATTTTGTCTTTTTCCCGGTCGTGATGAGGAAATTTTTTCCTCCATATTACTGACTCAATTCTTTTAATGCTTTAAATAAAGACTTAAATTTCTTTACTCCATTTTTGTTTTCTTACCTCTAATTTATGTTTCAGTTCTCTTAACATCCTTCCCTAATCTTTTCTTGTAGTGTCCTGTTATTGTTTTTTGTTTTGTTTTGTTTTTGTGGTACTGGGGATTGAACCCAGGGGCATTCTACCTCCGAGCTACACCCCCAGCCCTATTTTTTTTAATTCTTTATTTTGAAGCAGGGTCTCACTAAGTTGCAGAGGGCCTCACTAAGTAGCTGAGGCTGGCCATGAACCTGCGATCCTTCTGTCTCAGCCTCCCCAGTACTAGGATTACAAGCGCGCACCAACACGCCCGGCTTTCTGTTATTGTTTTGAAAAAGCCACATGCTTGCTGCACACAACCACGACAGCTCGGGATGCTCAACAATAATCACATGTATGGGCCAAGGATCAGCCAGGCACCCAGTCTTGGGCTGGTTCTCCCAGTCTTGGGTTGGTTCTCCCAGTCTTGGGCTGGTTCTCCCAGTCTTGGGCTGGTTCTCCCAGTCTTGGGTTGGTTCTCCCAGTCTTGGGTTGGTTCTCCCAGTCTTGGGCTGGTTCTCCCAGTCTTGGGTTGGTTCTCCCAGTCTTGGGCTGGTTCTCCCAGTCTTGGGTTGGTTCTCCCAGTCTTGGGTTGGTTCTCCCAGTCTTGGGCTGGTTCTCCCAGTCTTGGGCTGGTTCTCCCAGTCTTGGGTTGGTTCTCCCAGTCTTGGGCTGGTTCTCCCAGTCTTGGGTTGGTTCTCCCAGTCTTGGGTTGGTTCTCCCAGTCTTGGGTTGGTTCTCCCAGTCTTGGGTTGATTC
Source organism: Glis glis (assembly GCA_004027185.1). Taxonomy (NCBI): domain Eukaryota; kingdom Metazoa; phylum Chordata; class Mammalia; order Rodentia; family Gliridae; genus Glis; species Glis glis. The sequence continues at coordinate 22,137 of PVJS01019347.1, read as the reverse complement.
CATGTGTCTCTCTTCCTATTCCAGGGACCAAGGCCAGCACAGCAATGGCAGAGGCACAAGAGGACCCTCTCAGTAGCACAGCACATTTCAAGTCTTTGCTTGTGTGACACCTTCTAATGACTCCCAAAAGCAAAAGCCTAACTAAAGGGGTCGGAAGTGTACTTCTCCCACTAAAGTGGAAGAGGGAGAAGTCGTTAGTTTGAACAATCATCTAATCTACTACATGTTTCTCACATCTTTTGAGCAACCTTAACCTTAAGTCTCCTCCATTTTTCTTGTTTGCTTTATAAATATCTTTTTTCAAAATCTGTTCTTCCTCTGAGACCTCAAGGTAATACTCATTTTCCCTTATGCTATAGAAATTTACACAAGACTCATAGTGCTTTTGTTTTATTATCTATCCTTTCCTGGGAGGAAAGTCATTCAGGCCTGATATTGAACACGAGACACTGGAAAGAATTTCCTTAGCACTCCCCCTCGCACACATACACAACTCTCGGCTGAAAGTGTGACAGTTACCCTCTTCAGATCCAGTCTTGACGTTGAGTCTCAGGTCTATATTCCTAGTTCAATTTGTGTGCATAGCACAAGTTTTTCTAATATCTACCTACTGAAGATGTAGAAATGTCTTTCTCTGTCAGAGCCTCTCACTAAACTGAAGCATCACACACAAAGTTGGTACATTTTGTTCAAACAGGATAGGACCTAAAAGCTTCACTGCTAGCATGCACTGCTTCCAGGGCTCTTCTGGTTTATAGGTGGACGAAAAAGCAGGTGTATTTCAGTGGATAGTACTAAAACGTGTATTTCAGTGGATAGTACTAAAATCCCCTCTGAAAAGATTTAATGGCTATTTAAAGGAATTTTGGAAGGATGCCTATTGTGCACAGCTATCTGATATATGTTAATAACCCCATGCTCTACTATCTTAAGATCTAGTCTTACTCCTGCCAGGTCTACAGTTACCTAATGAATTTGAGCTCACTCAGCTCTTTAAATATAGGGCCATGCTACAATCAACCAAAGGGTAAGAGAAAAGCATTTTCTCGGAACCTCTCCTGAACTACTCTAGAAGAAAGAATGCCAAAAGATGAACCAAACCCTATGTAACAAACATTCTTATAACTTTAATTCATATATTTATGAATTATATATATCTACTTTGTACTGGGGATTGAACCTAGAGCCTTCTACCTCCAAGCTAAAGCCCCATTCCTTTTATTTTTACTTTTTCTTAAAACAGGGTCTTGCTAAGTTGCTGAGAGCCTTGCTAAGTTACTGAGGCTGTCCTCAAACCTGTGATCCTCCAGTCTCAGCCTCTCAAGTACTAGGATTATAAGTGTACACCACCACAACTGGCTCCATATATCTGTATTTTTTTAATTTGGCTAATGTTACTGTCCAAATTAAGGACTTTTTTTTCCACTTCCTTCTGAGATATACAAGAGTATCTCTAATCGAATATAGAAGAGGCTCACAGGAAATGTTTTCTACATATCCTTGCAGAAGAGGATCACAATAAATCAACAATAAATGGAAAGATTCTAGTGCCAGCCTCTCAGAACATGGAGTATTTGCTATTATAAAACCATCTTCAAGTTTCAGAGACAGTACTTAAAGACAAAGTAAAATAATCTAGAATATTCTGGAAGACAAAAAAAATTTTCTTCTAATAATTGCCAGCAAAGAGGCTATTCAACCCACCTCATTTTCCCTTTTTCTTTGTTACGCTGCACAACTCGGCTAGTGGATTTGATGTACAGGTGCCGGTGCAGTTCATCGATGAGAACCAAGTGGAGGTTCATCTTCTTACTGTGAAGCTCCAGCCTGAGGTCACTCAGTCCTTCCACCTGGAGCAGGGGACCCTCCAAAGACTCCACTGCTGACACCTGAAAAGGAAGGAAAAGCGAACGCCAGTTCAGTACAGCTACATAACCTAATAATCTTACAAACAAGAAAGACTGTTTTTAAGTACTATCAAAAGGGAGTTTAGGAAAACCTTATCAGCACACATTAGACTCTGAAGAATATCATGTAGATAGGCCTCATCTTGCTGGTAAAGGATTTATCATCTAAGATAAATAAAGCTTTAAAAAAATCTTGACAAAGATAAACAGGAAGGCATGTAAGGCACCACAGCAAAGCTGTACATGCTGTTTATCTCTGCACATATCGCTTATCAAAGAACACAGGTAAAGTGACCTCCTCATTCATATTTTTGCAAGAATCACACATGCTAATAGTTTAAATCAACTTTTAACCAGTTAGCCTTTTAAGACTAAATAACAGCACATTATAGGAACTTGTGTGTGTGTGTGTGTGTGTGTGTGTGTGTGTGTATGTTTTACTAGAAATTGAAGACAGGCATTATACCTGTGAGCTATACTCCCAGCTCTTTTTACTTTTTATTTGAAACAGGGTCTCACTAGATTGCTGAGAGTCTCACAAAGTTGCTGAGGCTAGTCTCAAACCTGTGAGCCTCCCAAGTACTAGGTTACAGGCATGCACCACTACACCTAGCTATATGAATATTTTAACAGCTTATTTTCAGTGGTGATCATGAGTTAGAGTGGAGCTAGCTGAAGTCACAAGTGCATCTACCTAGAGTTGGGATCTCTCTCATGCCTCAAGTAGACACACATAGAGGTAAGGGTATTGTGTACAAGATGCTACAGGTGGAAAACAGCAGTCATCACCTCTCCCTGGCCTGATGCAGCTTGATAGAAGAAATAGGATTTGAACGGTAAACAGAAGATAAATTACATGGAGGGAAATACTCCTGTGGCTTGGGAGATTTTACAGACAAAAAGGACTGGATTAATCAAATTGGTGTAGGAATGCCTACAATAAATGGAAAATGTGAAGGATTCTGGGAACCTAAAGTAACTAACTCTGAAACTCAAGCTGATGACTACAAAGGGGGGGGGGAGCACAGATGGTACAATCCCATATATTCATGTATATGGAATTATGTGTTACCTATATAAAGTCTTTTGTCATTTTTAAAGAAAAATGTTAAAGTGAAGGGCATATTCTAGGTATGATTCCTTGGGAGAGGAAAAAAAGGATGAAGAGGGAAATATGAAGAATGTAAAAAGAAGAAAAGAAAGTGAAGGAGGAGGCAATGGAAGAGGAGAAAATAAATGATTCCATGATGAGTTTGGAGGGAGGAGCACGCCAGCGCCCTGGAGGACAAAGATCAGACTATTCCCTGCTTCGGTTATACTTCTAAACATTCCTAATAGGTACAGGTAAAGGCAATAACTAATAACACTACTTACTTCAGGGTAGAACCACTGAATGTCACTATGGATACAAATGTGCCCCTAAAACATCAAGCACTTATATATAAGCAATGGATCTGAAAACTATGAAATGCAATGGTGATCAAAAACATTGATCACAGATCTACAGCAGGCTAAGGGGTCATCTAGGAGCTTCTAGATAGTGAATACAGCAAGCTTTGTAGCTGCCCAATACAAACCACTCTGAAATAGAAAGAAATGCAATGGCTTACCTACAAACACATCACTTGTTTTGTGATGTGCTATAATCAAATGTCAGCCGTAAATAAGTTTCCTTAAGTTAAGCAAGAAAGAATCGAGGAACGGAAGAGTGACAAGCCCTGGGCCAGCTCTGCCCTCTGAAGCCTGCCAGTTCATTTCCACGCTGACTTGCAAAGGCCCCTGCTATGAGAGCCCCTGGCCCCCGTGCAAGCTGCCAGCGATTCCAAATGGAAAGGCAGCCTCACAAAATGACCAAAGTGTCCCCAAGGAGGAAAAACAACAAATTCATTTACACTTGTGCCCTAAAATGGATTTTAACTCGGGTCTCTAGTGAAGAAAAGAGGATGCATTAACCTTCGGTGACATCGGGATCCAGAAAATGAAAAATAATTTGGTAAACCACTGGCCCATCATGTAGCTTTATCCCTTAAGGTAATTAAATCCAGCTGAGATATTTAAGCTTAAAAACCACCCACTGCACATCCACACTTGGTTTGTTTGTAGGAATTTGCATGAAGATTTTTAACCCAAACAGCTCATGTTCCTAATACAAAAATAGAAGACAATGTCAACTTTCAAACCCACCTGATCAAAGTTTTAAAAATTTTGAGTAAAACAAAGTGCCTGGGACATGCTGAATGCTCACAGAAGTTACTTTTTTTTTTTTTGCGGTACTGGGGATTGAACCCAGGGGCATTCTACCTCCAAGCTACACCCCCAGCCCTATTTTTTATTCTTTATTTTGAAACAGGGTCTCACTAAGTTGCAGAGGGCCTCCCTAAGTAGCTGAGGCTGGCCGCGAACCCGGATCCTCCTGTCTGAGTCTCCCAAGTACTGGGATTACAAGCGTGCGCCACCACGCCCGGCTAGAAGTTACTTTTAACAGTACCTATTTATTCTGAGGATAGCGAAAGCTCAGGGAGGTTTGCATGGTGTTTCAATGCAGCATTTTCAGCAGGTTTTCTTCCCTTCATCAAACCACGGTAATCATTTATATGACTAACTTTCTGACATGTTTCCTTGACCCAAAACACAAGTACAATTAACATATGAATGATCAAGGGGAATCGCAGAACCTCAAATTTTGAAAGTCTTATCACAAAAGAGAATAGAAAATAGTCTCTTGTTTCTATAAGAAAATACGGTATTTTATTTTCTGGCTTTCACTCGTGAAAAGTATACTTATAAAGCTAAAACTGAGCCGGGCGTGGTGGCGCACGCTTGTAATCCTAGTACTTGGGAGGCTGAGACAGGAGGATCGCAGGTTCGCGGCCAGCCTCAGCTACGCAGTGAGGCCCTCTGCAACTTAGTAAGACCCTGTTTCAAAATAAAGAATAAAAAAATAGGGCTGGGGGTGTAGTTAGGAGGTAGAATGCCCCTGGGTTCAATCCCCAGTACTGCCAATAAATAAATAAATAAATAAATGATGAATAAATAAATAAAGCAAGCAAGCAAGCTAAAACTGTGGGGGCTAGGCAAGGTCATTGCTTGCGCCTCCCCCCATCTTACTAAGTGATACTTAAGCCAGTTTGAAGAAAATAATTATCAGTGCAACATTCGAGCTCTAGAACATCAGTTTTAAAACCTGACATTCTTCTCGTCTGGTTTCAAGTAGCCCATACCATTAAATTACACATAAAGGAAAACATGGGGAGGCAGCAGTCAAACCTCCTGTCTCAGCCTCCTGAGTAGTGGGATTATAGGTGTGAGCCACCACACCCAACAGAAAAATCTAATTTGGCTCGTGGTTTCAGAGGTTTCAGTCTATGGTTGCTTGACCCTGTTGCTTTGGGAGTGCGGTACATCATGGCGAGAATGTACACTAGAGAAGGTCTGTTCACCTCATGGCAGCTGGGAAGCAAAAGAGAAGAAGGGGTTGGGGCCCCGGTAACATTTGCAAGGGCATGTCTGCAATGACCTAACTTCCTTTCACTGGGCCCCACCTCTTAAAGGTTCTACCACCTCCCGGTTGGTAATTAAGCCTTTGGGGCATATTCAAGATCCAAATCGCCGGGCGTGGTGGCGCAAGCTTGTAATCCCAGTACTTTGGGAGGTGGAGACCGGAGGATCCGGGTTCGCAGCCAGCCTCAGCTCGCGCACGCACACACGTGCACACGCTCTCTCTCTCTCTCTCCCTGTCTCTCTCTCTCTCTCTCTCTACTTAGTAAGGCCCTCCGCAACTTCGTGAGACCCGGTCTCAAAATAAAGTATAAAAAAAAAAAAAATAGGGCCAGGGGTGTAGCGCGGAGGTAGAACGCCCCTGCGTTCAATCCCCGGTACCGCAAAAAAAAATAAAAAAAGATCCAAATCATAACACTCGGTTTTTCCAAATTTGATGAACATTGAGCACTTTTTAAATGATGCACTGATGAAACAACAATAGAAATTTAAGAATGCAGTTGGATTAAAGTAGACAGCAACAAAATGGTCTCAACAGGTTAGTTGCTATAAGAAATTATCAAAATCAGGGCTGGGAATGTAGCTCAGTTGCAGAGTGCTTGTCCAGCATGCATGAGGCCCTGGGTTCAAACCTCAGTAGGAAGGAAGGAAGGAAGGAAGGAAGGAAGGAAGGAAGGAAGGATCATTAGTGTGACAGATAACTTTGAATTATCACAAATATATATTAAAATTATAGGAAAGACATAGCAGATGAAAGATAAAATAGACGACATACAAAGTACAATAAATTCATAAATAGATAGCATATTCACAGAACAAACACTAAACATTTATGACCTCAATGATCTCTAATATGAAATCCTAGAACTCTCCAGCATGCCACACTATTATTATTTGTGTGTGTGTATGTGTGATGCTAGGGATTGAACCCGGGGGCATTCTACACCCCCAGTCCTTTTTAAATTTTTTGTTTGTTTTGAAACAGGGTCTCACTAGGTTGCTGAGAGTCTTACTACATTACTGAGGCTGTCCTCAAACCTGTGATCCCCCTGTCTCAGTCTCGCAAGTACTGAGATTACAGGCATGTGCCACCAGGCCAGGCCACCACACTATTTCTTAGATTACTACATAATGAGGAGTCAACTAAATATATTTGGAATTTTTCTTACATATATTTTGTAAAACAAATGTTACAGGAAAAAAAGATACTACCAGTAGGGAATTTTTTCATAGAACACATTATCATCTAACAGAATATTAGATTAATCAACACAGTGGGAAACTGCTCATATAGATAACAGAAATCTGGTATAGAGTTGAAAGCAAATATCTCTTTTAGGATTATGAAGATAAACATTCCCAAAATATTTTAACACACAGTATGGAACAGGACAGCACATTTTGCTACTAGAAGCCCATCCATGTAAAAAAAAAACAAAAAAACAAAAAAACAAAAAAAAAAACAGGAATTCCAAAAAATGTTTCTGCAACACAAAAAATAAGCCAAGTATACAGTTAGTATATGCATAACCAAGAGTTTTTTAAAAATTGCCTTGAGTTGAGATACAGGTCGACAACAAAAGAAAATCTTTGTGCCTATGATCTGACATAGCATGTGTGTCCTGGATTATAATCCCTTTTATTCCTGAATAAATTCATTATTTTGGAGAGCCACACCCTGTGGTTATTTAGGTTGACAATACTAATAGTTTTAGTAGCAAATCTGAAAGTTTTGGTGTATCTGAGACATCACAGCACTCTTCTAGAACAATGTAGCCTCTTTAGAACCCTGAGTACTTAACAGCATCAAATAAATTTGGAGCAACTGTACTAAAAGAATAAAACCATATTATGCGTATGTAATATAAAAGTGAAAGCAAGTGAACCTATGTTCACAAAAATCCCAACTGTTAAATATAAACTTGATAACATCATCCACTCGTTTATAACATTAACACCAGCTACCAAAGGGGCTAGACTCCTCTTCAAGCAAAAATGTTGCAAAAATGTCAGGAGTGAAACCAGGTGTGGTGGTACACATCTATAATCCCAGTACTTGGGAAGCTGAGACAGGATTACAGGTTTGAGGCCAGCCCCAGCAACTTAGTGAGACACTGTTTCAAAATAAAAAATAAAATAGGGCTGGGGGTGTAGCTCAGAGGCAGAATGCCCCTGGCTCAATCCTTAGTACCAAAAAATAAATTAATTCATTAATAAATGTCAGGAGTGGGGTTGGGGGGAAGAGTGTGGGACATGCAAGGAGAATAAAGGGAATCCATTCAAGGCTCAAGGCTATAGTGAAGGTTTAGGGAAGTCTTGGGAGATAGAAAGGAAAACCAATCTCTGAGCCTTGGTTCACTGGAGAAGACTAAGATGTTCTTGGCTCCCTGTGGCTCTGCTTTGCCACTGTCTGAAGGCCTCAGGCTACGGACAGTCTGGTACTGAAGACAGACTTCCCAAGATAGCAGCATCACAGAGCAAAGCCAGGTGCCTGGAGCAAGAACACCTCTTTCCCTCTAACTCCTCAGCCTGCATGCTGGCAATCAAAAATGCCCATTCTTACATCAGCCTGATAACATATTGATCAGACCCATTCAGGTGCCCCATCTCCCTCAGGAAACCCAATAGCTATGATGCAGACTCAGCAGAGCTCTCACCATTAAAAACAGGATGCTGTCCACCTCCATTCTCCCTTCATTACTGTCAGGATTATTGCATGTTTTTATTTAATAAACCTTCACCAGCTCAAATGAAAGGTTGTTATTAGTTCAGCTAACAGCCAAATGATAATGCTCCAGAGAGATATCAGTGCTTGTTGGTGCATTAACAAAGGGAGGAGAAGGGCTGAGGTCAAGCACGTGTCAATGTAAATGAGGCGATATTAGGTACTAAGGGCTTAATGCAATAGACTGCCTGGGAGATAATGGAATTTACAGGATGAAGCAAATGAGATGAAGTTATTGATAAGTGAATGAAGGGAGGGGGGTCTGTAAGATAAAGTGTTGACAAGAAAAGGGCTTTTACTTGTGAAGTTCTTCTTTAAAGTATCATCAAATCTATCTTAGAAAACAAAACCCCAAAGAGATCAAATGGGACTTCTAGTTTCATGAAAGATCTCACCCCATTACTGCCATAAAAACAGACTTGTTCTAAAAGCATGACGTTTAATTAAGCTACTCTTAAGGTTTCTTTGGCCCCTCCCCTTTTTAACTTTTTTATTGAACACAGGAGATCTGCCACAAATAATTCCCATAGTTTACTAAGGCAAAAGCCATGTTGGTGTTTCTGCTCCTGAAGTAGGGGCAGCCAGGTCTTCTCTGCTATTCCAGCAGCCCAGGCTTCCCAGAATGCAGAATCTGAGAGGTGAAAAACAAGACCTTTCTATTGTATGAGAACTTAAAGGTTGATGAAACGAGGTTTCACACTAATTTTACAGATTAAAAAAAAGTCAAGCCTGGAATGGCACTTCTTTTCTTAAACTTTTTCTTCTAGATTCCAAAAGTAATACATGCTTAACCAAGAAAACTTGAAAGACAAAGAAATTCACAAAGGTAAAAGATCACCCATAACCCTGCTCATCCGATAGTATAATATATAATATTTTAACCTGATTCCTTCCAATCACTTTTCCACCCAGTTTTTACAAAAATAATTATTTTTAAACATGTTTTTTTCATTTGGCAATACACAGGGAACAGTTGCTCATCTCTAAATATCATATTTCTAGTGTCTTCATACTGGTCCACAATGTGAATACACCACAAATGACTTAAATTTCCTACATTTAAGGTGTTGCTATTTTTTCAACTTTCATAAATCTTACTGTGACAAATATACATATTTGTGTGTATATATAAATATTTCTGAGCCTAGCATAATTAAAAGTCTTCATTCTTTCCTAAACATAAAATTCTCCAAGTAGAATTCTAAGTCCACAATTATGTACATATTCAGGGGTTCAGGAGGCATAATGCCAAATTAAGAGCCTTATAGCTGGGCATGGTGGTGCACGCTTATAATCCTAGTACTTGGGAGGCTGAGACCGGGGGATCCGGGTTCGCGGACAGCCTCAGCTACTTAGTGAGGCCCTCCGCAACTTCGTGAGACCCGGTTTCAAAATAAAGTATAAAAAATAGGGCCGGGGGTGTAGCTCAGAGGTAGAAAGCCCCTGGGTTCAATCCCCGATACCACAATAAATAAATAAAGAGCTTTATATGTTCTAAAAGGCCTTATAACAGATCTGCTCCTCATTACTTTTCTTTTTTCTTTTTTTTTTGCGGTACTGGGGATGGAACCAAGGGGCATTCTACCTCTCAGCTACACCCCCAGTCCTATTTTTTATTCTTTATTTTGAAACAGGGTCTCACTAAGTTGCAAAGGGCCTCACTAAATAGCTGAGGTTAGCCATGAACCTGGATCCTCCTGTCTCAGCCTCCAGAGTACTGGGATTACTGGCATGCGCCACCACGCCCAGCTCCAATTACTTTTCTGATGAAATTAAACTATATCTAACACCTCAGAAGAAAAGAATTGCAAATTGCTTACAGAAAAGCTCAGAAATCTTTCCTTGTCCCAAACCTCACAGTCCCTTCAATTACCAGTTCTCATGAGTGTTCTCTAAAGAGAACATTAACACCTTGGTGTCTCCTCCAAAATACAAGAAACTCCTAGTAAAGACATTCTCTTTTAACAAAGGTCCCAGAGTCACTTAACCCATCATCTTATTTGTTATTCTGGGACATGAAAAAGTTACAGAACAACGCTGTTCTTAACAGTTGGCAAAGGAGGTCTCTGAGAATCACTTCAAGCTCACACTTAAATCAAGACAATTTCACCCACACTGTGCAAGAGCCCCAAAGCTGTTAGAAATGGTCAGCACTTATACAACTCTTTACTGACATGAACTCTTAAAATCCCATAAAGGAATGTGAGAGAAATGTGGCTTTTTTTTTTTTTGAAGAGCTACACAACCACAGGTAATTAGTATCTGGATGAATCTCAGAGAAATTAGACTTCTGTAGCAAGCTCCTCCTATTTTGCCAAGCTAAGCTAAAGCTATTGATCGGCATTCTCAGACACAATCAAGTTGAGACAGAAAGCTCCTATCAACAACGTGAGTTATCAGTGCTACAATTTACACAAATACCTCTTCCCATCTGGCCACAGACTGACCAGTCAAAACCCTGTTCTAGGAAGTCCACGTGTGAGGCTGAAATAGAAATATGATGGATGAATGCACAGGACTTAGGCATTATTCTTGACCTACATCACTCCTCGTAAGGACTCAAGTGCGTGAACACACATATTAATCTGACTAAGCAACATATGTACATTACTGATGACAGCACCAGACTGGAAATGCTGCTCAATGTAAACAAGCCCAAGACTCTTGCCTTTTTATTTAAGCTGGTACTGGGTAATGATGATGACAATGATACCTAAACAATTTTAAATTTACATACTACTTTATATTTTGCAAAGCATTCTTATCATATGATATTTCACTTTCATTCTCAGGACCATTCAATAATGTAGACGGGATATTTGCATATCCTCTCTATGGATAGGGATACTAAAAATCAAAGAGAAAAAGTGACTTTTTTGCCTATGCTCACGGTACAGGTGAGTTGTAGAGTCAGGACTACAAATATGAATTCCTTGCATTTAAATCCATTTTGTTTCCACCCTGTACATAACCACCACTTGGCAATTAATAAATCTATGCCACAATTTCAATTCATTAAACCCTGCAATAAGTCAGATAAGGACCCACAACAGAGATGCACAAAAAGATCAAGATGACATCTATGAAGAATGACAAGTCAGCCCAACTCCAGAGAATCCTCTAATTTAATTATTAAATTAAACTCAGCTGATGAAATAATCAGGCCATAAAATGAGAATAAAAGCCAAATATTCATCAGCTCTATCAAAACTATAACAGAGGATGGCAACAAAGCAACTTCGAACAATAATATTTCTACATAAATGTGAATATCACCACGCGATGTGTCTTACACAAACATTTTGTTTCTAACTAGTTAGAGCTGGTGTTAAATGAAGATAAAGACAATGACTTTTTCTCTATTCCAGAGCACAAGCTATACCCTATACCACTATTTCCAAATGTGTCTACATATTGCATCACCTGGAGAATGTCAAAAATTGCCGAAGCCAGTGGGCCACCCCCAGAGATTTTGATTTAATCAGTCTGGGATGTGGCCTAGGCTTTAGAATTCATGGAAGATTCATTAATGTGCGGTTTAGGAATCACTGCCCTACAGTCAGGCAAGCTGAATGAAAATTGCTAAACCTTATCAGGTTTAGTGCAATAAAATGGAATTTCTATTGGCTTTAAAAGAGGCAAATGAATAGCAGATAAAAACGCAAAATAAAAGAGAAAGAAAACTAATACAATACCCAGGTAGCTATCATGCTGTCTGGTTTGTAGAAACTCCAGCCTTCAAAAACAAATATAAATAAAGAGGACTTAGAGCTGCATGAAAAATAGTTACTACAAAGCTGTGCACTTTTATTGTGTAAGAGAAAAATAAAGCTGCCACACAACTACTCAATTAATTTGGGGCACAAAACCAAGGTTACTTATTTAATAAATTTACTTTCAGCTTTCTCCTAATTCGTTTTGAAAATAAAATCAGATGTAAGTGTTTGAGGGAATGAAGGGGGTTCCAAATGCAGATAGATACAGCTACACCAGACCACCCTCTCCGAATAGCAAACTGCACAACCCCCAACCCCAGAATCTCTAGTCTTTCTTAATGCATGTTTCTCCATTATCATATGAGTCTCTGATTATTGGTTCAAACAACAAAGTGACCAACAATGGCATCATCACATGGTAAAGACCCAATCTATCAAAATATATGCCAGATCACTTCCTGATAAATAATTACTACAGAATATTGACCTTGGTCTTTCAATCTGATATTCTACACTAAGAACAAATGTGCTTTAGGAATGGCTATTCCATTATTAATCACTGGTATATTTTTTATCACATTGTGGAGAGATCTATAAGAGATAGTGGAACATGTCTGCAGTCACTGAAACACTTTCAGGTTGAATCCGACAAGCTCACTAGATGTCCCACTCCCAGATATCCATAGAGCTTTCATTGCAACGCCATTCCCAGAGTAACGAGCAAAAGCAAGCCTGGGAGACCTCGGAATGTCTTGAGCCAGAAAGGGATGTTCCCCCCTTTTTTTTCTTACTTCTACATTGATAACTTGAAAGTGAATGCATTACCACCCCTACCCTGCCTGTAAGGAAGAGAAAATAAGTTCAGCATATTTGCTAATGACACAGTTTTACTGGCACAAATAGGAATAACCTGGTCCTTATCTGATCCATTGGCCCTGTTACCCAAACCTCACAGAAAGAATAGCTTAACAACAACTAACACTAAAATCAGTACTATCTTTTTGTTTTTGTTTTTAAGATGGGGTCTCGCTATGTTGCCCAGTTTGACCTTGAACTTGGGACCCTCCTGTTTCAGCATCCTGAAGAACTGGGATTAAAGGTGCACATCACCACACCTTGCTAAAAATCAACACTTTTAATAAGTACTTTCCAATATTGAACTGGTTTATACCTAATTACAATGTCCAGTAGATTGACATGTTTAGATACATAAGAGTAGATTTTGAGCAATAAAACAATGCTGGAAGCATTACAATACCTGATTTCAAATTATACTACAAAGTTTTAGGCACAAAAACAACAGAATGTTGGCATAAAAACAGACATGTAGGCCAATGGAATAGAAGATACGGAGACAAATCCACATAGTTACAGTCAGCTGATCTGTGACAAAGGTGCCAAAACATGTTAGAGGAAAGACAGCCTCTTCAAAAAAATGGTTCTGGGAAAACTAGATATCCACATGTATCTCTCACCCTGTACAAAAGTCAACTCAAAATGAATCAAAGGCTGGGCATGGTGGCGCACGCTTGTAATCCCAGTACTTTGGGAGGCGGAGACCGGAGGATCCGGGTTCACGGCCAGCCTCAGCTCTCTCTCTCTCTCCCTGTCTGTCTGTCTCTCTCTCTCTCTCTCTCTCTCTATCCTTAGTGAGGCCCTCCGCAACTTCGTGAGACCTGGTTTCAAAATAAAGTATAAAAAATAGGGACGGGGGCATAGCGCAGAGGTAGAACGCCCCTGCGTTCAATCCCCGGTACTGCAAAAAAAAAAAAAAAAAATGAATCAAAGACCTAGGTATACTGGAAAGGTGGCTCATGCCTATAATCCCAGGCTGAGACAGGAGGATTATGGGTTTGAGGTGAACCTCAGCAATTTAGCAAGACCCTATTTCTAAATAAAATTTTTTTTAAATAGGGCTGGGGGTGTAGCTCAGAAGTAGAATGGTTCCTGGGTTCAACCCCCAGTACCCCCAACAAAAAAAGATCTAGGTATAAGACCAGAAACCTTGTAACTATTCAAAGTAAGGGAAATACTACAACATAATAGGCACAGGCAACTACTTCCTGAACAGGACTCTAATAATTCAGAAAATAATAGCAAGAATCAATACATGAGGTGGCATCAAATTAAAAACTTCTGCACAGCAAAGAAAACAACAGAGTAAAGAAACAACCTATAGGATGAAAGAAAACCTCTGCCAGCCAATCTTCCAATGAAGGATTAATATCCAGAATATATAAAGAACTCAACACCAAAGAAGCAAATAACCCAACCAATAAATGAGCAAAAGAACTGAATGGACATTTCTCAAAAGAAGAAGTACAAATGGCCACCCATTAGAAAAAAAAATATTCAATATCTTTAGCCATCATAGAAATGCAAATAAAAACAATGCTGAGATTCCATATCACTCCATTCAAAATAGTCATCATCAAGAATACAAATAATGTCAGGTGTGGTGGCACACAACTGGAATCCCAGTACTTGGGAGGTTGAGACAGGAGGACCACAGGTTCATGGCTAGCCTCAGCGACTTAGTGAGGCCCTCTGCAACTTAGTAAGACCCTGTTTCAAAATAAAAAATAAAAAATTAGGGCTGAGAATATAGCTCAGAGGTTAAACACTCCTGGGTTCAATCCACAGTACCACAAATATATATATATATATATATAACAAATAACAATAAATTTTGGTGAGAGTATAGAGGAAAAAGGAATACACTGTTGGGGGAATATAAATTAATACCTTCGCTATGGAAACCAGTATGGAGGTTCCTCAAAAAACTAAAATAGAACTATCATATGATCCAGCTCTGCCAATCATTGGTATTTATACAAAAGGATTAAAGTCAGCATACTTTAGAGATACACGCATAACCATGTTCATTGCAACACAATTCACAATGCCCAAATTGTAGAATCAACCTAGATGTTCATCAATAGATGATTGGATAAAGAAAATATGGTATATATACACAATGGGGTTTTAATCATCCATAAAGAATAATGAAATTACTTCATTTGCAGGAAAATGGATGGAACTGGACAGCATCATGTTAAGCAAACTGAGCTGAACTCAGAAAGACAAGTATCATATGTTTTCTCTCATACGTAGAAGCTAGTAGGGGAAAGAAAAGATGTCATGAAAGTAGAAGGGAAACCACTAGAGGAGAAGAAGGAGATCATGGGGAGGAAGGAGAAGAGGGTAAGGGGAGTTATTGGGGAGTGAAATTGATCAAATAATGTTATATGCATGTACCAATATACGACAATAAAACCCACCAATTATTATTATTAATTGTACCAATAAAAAGTTTTCAAAAGAATGATTATAAGGAAACTAAATAAAATTTAAGAAAATACAGACATATAGCTTAACAAAATTAGAAAAACAATTCAAAATATGAACAAGACATTCAAGCAAAGAGATAGAAACCTTTAAAAGGAAACAAAAATCTTGAAATTGAAGAATATAGTAAGTCAAATAAAAAACAGAGTTGAAAGTCTAAACAACAGACTAGATCAAACAAAAGAAAGAATATGTGAACTTGAAAGGCAGGTCTTTTGAAATATCATAGACAAAAAAAAAATGAAGATAGCCTCCAAGACTATTAAGTGAACAAAATTTTGATAGACAGCCTCCAAGATCTTTAGAACATCATTAAATGAACAAATATTTGATTTTTTTAGTAACTTAAAGGAAAAGACACAGAAAATTTATTCAATGAAAGAGTAGCTGAAAACTAATCCAATGTATACATCCATGTACAGGAGACCCAGAGACAAAAAACAGAAAAGATCCTCACCATGGGATATTGTAGTCAAACTGTCAAAAGTATAAGACAAAGAGAATTTTAAAAATTACCAAAAAAAGCATCACATCACAATTAAAAGGATCCCATTAAAATAACAGCAAATTTCTCAGCAAAAACCTTATAGCCCAGGAAAAAAGTAGAAGACATATTCCAAGTTCTGAAAGAAAATAACCAAGAATACTATATGCAGAACAGTTATCCTTCAAAAATGAAGGAGAAAAAAAGATTTTCAAGACAAGTAAAAACTGAGGGAATTTATCACCATCAGATGGCCTTACAAAATATGCTTAATAAAGCTCTACATCCAGAAGCAAAATAAAGATAACTACCATTATGAAAATATATTACAATATAAAACCCACTGGAAGAGCAGACTCACAAAGGGGAAATAGCAAAGAATCACATATTATCAATACAATAAACCACCAAACTACAAAGATGAACAAGAGAGGAAGACTATATAAAAGATATTCAAAGCAGAGGTAGATGAACACACTGACAGGTCTAAGTCCTTACCTAACAATAAAAACCTTGAATGTAAATGGACTAAATCCCCCTATTAAAAGATACAGACTGGCTAAATGGACAAAAATAAAG
This sequence comes from Glis glis, assembly GCA_004027185.1. NCBI lineage: Eukaryota > Metazoa > Chordata > Mammalia > Rodentia > Gliridae > Glis > Glis glis. The sequence continues at coordinate 5,880 of PVJS01019347.1, read as the reverse complement.
ACCCAATGATATGCTGCCTACAAGAAACTCACTTCACCAGTAAAGACACACACAGACATTAAAAAAGGAACCATTAAAACTGATATCACAGAAATACAAAGGATCATAGGGATTATTATGAACAACTATACACCAACACCTCAACAGACAAATAACAAGTAATGAGACTGAATCAGGAAGAAGTCTCCCAACAAAGAAAAGACCATGGCTGTATGGTTTCACTGCTGAATTCTAGTAAACTTTTAAGGAAGAACTAATTCTTCTCAAACAATCTCCAACAAAATGCCAATGCCAATGACATTTGTCGGAGAACTAGAAAAAAATTCTAAAATTCATGTGGAAGCACAAAGACCCCAAATAGCCAAAACAATCTTGGGCAAAAAGAACAAAGGTTCTTTGGCATCACACTACTTGATTTAAAATATACTATAAAGCTATAATAATCAAAACAGCAAGACATTGCCATAAAAACAGACGCACAGACCAACAAAACAGAATAGAGTGCCCAAAAATAGCCCCATGCACTTACAGCCAACTCATTCTTGACAAAGGTGCCAAAAGGATGCTTTGGAGGAAGTAGAGCAACATAAATAAATGATACTGGGAAATCTGGATAATCAATTACATGTAGAGGATTGAAACTTGACCCCTATCTCTGACCCTGAATAAATATCAACTCAAAATCAATCAAAGACCTAAATGTTAAACCTGAGACTGAGAAACTACTAGAAGAGCACAGGGAAAACACTTTGAGACATAAGTATACACCACAATTTTTAGGATAAGACCCCCAAAGCACACTGGGGGGAAAATAAAACTAAAGACAAGTGGAATTATATTAAACTAAGAACTTCTATAAATCAAAGGAAATAATCAATAAAGTAAAGAAACAACACACATAATGGGGAAAAAATTTTGCAAACTAGGCATCTGTCAAAGGATTAGTATCCAGAATATATAAGAAACTCAAAAAATGACAAAAATGCAAATAAACTAATTTAATAGTAGGTAAATGGTTAATGAATACACACTTTTCAAAAGAAAAAATTCAAGGGCTAGGAGTGTAACACAGTGGTAGAATGCTTGCCTAGCATGCACAAGGGCCTGGGTTCAATCTCTAGCACTGCAGTAAAAAATGCCCACTTAAATTTATTAAAAAGTAATCATTTTAAGTAGTCATTAGGGAAATGCAAGTCAAAACTACAATGAGTTATCATCTAATCCCAGTTAGGATGGTTATTATCAAAAAGACTATATATACAAATGCAACAAGGATATAAAGAAAAAGTAACTCTTTAGACTGTCTGTGGAAACATAAATTAATACAGCCACTAAGGAGAACAGTATGGAGTTTCCTCAAAAGAAAAAAAAAACTGAAAATAAACTGGATGCAGTGGCACATGCCTATGGTTTCAGCTACTCAGCAGGCTAAGGCAGGAGGATCACTCAAGCTCAGGAATTGGAGGCCAGCCTGGGCAATATAGCTAGATACATCTCTTAAAACAACAACAACAACAAAAAAATAGACCTATTATGTTATCTATCCCACTTCGGGGTATACATCCAAAGGAAATGATGTCAGTATATCAGAGCAATACCTACATATTCATGTTTATCGCTGCACTATTCACAATAGCTAAGATATGGAATCAAGCGAGATGTACATCAACAGATGAATGGATAAAGAAAACATGGCATATAGACATGATGGAATATTATTATTCCGCCTAAACTAGAATAATAACCTATCATTTTCAGCCAAAGAAACATAACTGAAGAACATTACGTTAAGTGAAATAAGTGAAACACAGAAAGACAAATACCACATGCTCTCTCTCTCTCATATGTAGAATCCCAGAAGTAAATCTGATTATAGAATAGTGGTTACTACAGGATATAGAATAGTGACTGCTACAGGATGGGAGGGAAGGTGGGTTGGACAATAGTACCAAAATACCGTTAATTAGAAGTAATAAGACCTGTTTTATTCAGCCATAAATAATGATATTTTCAGCCGAATGGATGGACATTATGTTAAGCAAAATAAGTCAGACACAGAAAGTCAAATATCACATGCTTTTTCTCATATGTGGATGCCAAAAAAGTAGATCCAAATATAGAATACTGATTGCTAGAGGACAGGAAGTTGAGAGAGGAAAGTTGGACAATGGTACAAGGATACAGTTAAATGGTTCTACAGCACAGTGGGATGCCTAAAGCTCACAATAGCCTGTTACATATTTTAGGAATAACCAGAAGAGCTCAGAAGCTGCAAACACCAAGTGTGAAGAGGAAGTATTAATTACTCTGATTTGATCAGTACACACTGTATACATTTATCAAATTATCACACTGTACCCCATAAATATGTACAACTAAAATGATAATAATAAGAAGAGGAGGGCTAGTCTTGCATTCAGTTAATATCCATGTTGAACCAAAAAAAAAGAACTAAAAAATGCTCAGCCTAGTCCTACTCCAACTCTTTGACTAGCTCAATTTAAGTCTACCTCCAGACCAGTTTTTGAGATGATAACATGGGAGTAATCGCCATCTCCTTTCTTACAGTACCCAATAAAAATAACCAAGTAATTATAAGTAACATTTCAAGAACTTATTACACATATTATGAATACTTTACGTACAAGGTTTAACATCTCATTTAATCCTTTCAAAAACCTTGGGTAGCAGAGATTATTCTTAATTTTCAGCAAAGATAAATGATTAGCCACAAATCATGCAGCTGGTAAGTCAAAGCTGGGACTCAAGCGCAGGTGTACCCAACCCAAACTAAGACCTGTGCTGACATTCACAGCCTGCAATATTACCCAACAATTGTTGAGGATCATGAAGTTTGAAAATACTACAAATACACTTATTTTTATTACAGGATTCTAAAAAACTATTCAATTAAATAGCTGCCTTACTCTCTTTATACCAGATATGGCCATATTTTCACAGGGTAAGTGAAATAATTCTACCACATCAATCTCTCAGGAAAGTATTGTGGGATCCTCAGGGAAGAAGGCAGCTACATAAATATGTTATCATTATAATTATCGTAATAATCTTTTATCTGCCTATACAGCAACAGATTCTTTTTTAAAGGCATATAAATAAAGACAAAATGATTAAAAGACATTCAAAATCTCTATAATCTCAGGAAGGCTTAGAAACGAAAAAATTATTTTAGTCACAAGTCTTGTGACTGTCAGCTAAAGTGCTTCAAAACTACTCACACTGGCTTGGTTTCCACTGATTGAATGCAATTAGGAATTGACTTCTATGGGCTGATAAATCAGAACTTGTGTAAGTGGCTTTCAAAGCTCTCTGTGCAATTTTAGTGTGATGCAGACTTCTACACACAAATTTTCCTTGGGATAAAAAAGTTTATAAAAATATTAACTATCACAAAATACCTTCCTGGTTAGCTCATACCACTGGGAAGACGCTGCTATTCTTCTATTAATAATTCTTCCCAGAATTAATCAGTCATTGTACATTAGAACCAGCAACTGGAGTGTTTTGAGTGATAATGAAACCTGTAACAAGGCATCTTCAGCCGCCTTTTCAAGACAATAAGGGAATTAAAATTTCAATTTAAATGCAGAGGTTTGAAACACGCTTCACTGGCAAAATTACTTCAATTAATGTGAGTGGAATACAAAGGACAGACTGCAGAAATGTGATGCAGCAACCAGAAATTATGTCATTAATGTGCTTGCATCAACCCGGTACAATGACTGCAAAGGTCTAATTTAAACCGTACATATCACCAAGCCACAGGCTACAATATTAATCAAGTCTCTGATTTCAATGTGACGGATACAGGCTTCTTGTTGGATCACTTCTAGCTTTTCATAAGCCAAACAGCAGCTGTTTACCTTGAAGAAGGAAACAAAAGGCCAGCCCTATTTGCAGACATTCCATCATGACAATTTAATTATTTTATGCAATACTCAGGTTTTCAAGAGGAGAAATAAATATCCCACCTAGAAGCCAAGCCTATAGCTACTAGGCCAGTCTGATGGTGAAGCAGGAACAGCAGGAGCTGGCAAGAGCCAGGAGTCACCACTGATTTATTTACTCTGGATTTATTAACCTATACCGAGTAGGGATCAAATTATGACATATCTGCATCTGCACCTGCCTTAAAATGAAATTGCAAAATCTCTGACAAACAAATCCAAGGAAATTAGGGGCTTTTGAAAGACTGTTTTGTCTTTACTTCTTTCTGATCTCTTTTAGCACAGATTTCCATTTGGACCCTTGAGTTTCCTTACGCAGATTTTACTTCTAATAGCACATTCACTATGGGGAAAGAAAATGTGATTTTTTTTTATGTGAAGTCCAATAAAAGAGCAATTATAAACCTTACTCTTCAGTCTCATATACTAAAGACCAGATTGAAGAATGTTTCCAATCTTTTAGACACACTTTAAATCCAATTTCCATGCAACTGTTGGTATTGTTTTTATATACAGATCATGGCTTATTTAGAATATGCCAATCCCCCAGATCATACAAACCAACTACCACATTTGTAAAATGGCAATGATATCAGATCAGAATCCTACCTCTCTTGGGGTTGCTGTGAGAATTAAATGAGTTAACAAATACACTTAAAATGGTACCAGCACATACAAATTAGCTCAATACATATTAGCTATGTTATAATTGCTGTTCACTTAAATATTGCAAAAAAAAAGAAAAGTTAGAAAACAAGAGAACCTTATCATTAAAAAAAGAAAGAAGCCAGGTATGGTGGTGCATACTTGTAATCCCACTACTTGGGAGGCTGAGACAGGAGGATCGCAAATTCACTGCCAGCCTCCACAACTTAGTGAGGTTCTTTGCAACTTAGTAAGACCCTGTTTCAAAATAAAGAATAAAATGGGCTGGGGGGGTGTAACTTGGAGGTAGAATGCCGCTGGGTTCAATCCCCAGCAACACAAAAAAATAAAGCTATTGTTTTTTTATTTTTTGTTTTTTGTTTTTTGGTGTTTTTTTTTTTTTTTTGCAGTACCAGGGATTGAACCCAGAGGCATTCTACCTCCAAGCTACACTCCCAGCCCTATTTTCTATACTTTATTATGAAACCGGGTCTCACGAAGTTGCGGAGGGCCTCACTAAGTAGCTGGGGCTGGCCACAAACACGGATCCTCCGGTCTCCGCCTCCCAAGTACTGGGATTACAAGCGTGCGCCACCACGCGCGGCTGCTATTGTTTTTTTGAAAGCCACAAAAAATATGTGATACCCCAGTTAAATCTAACAAAATACATGTAATACTTCTAAGGAATACATAGCTAAACATTACTAAAGGGTGTAAATGAAGACTTCAATAAATGAGAGGAATATCCTTTTCACTGATAAGAAAACTCAATATTGCCAACTTAGAAATTCTCTTAAATTCAGTGAAAAACCCATGGTACCTTTCGTGGAATTTGACAAGCTGATACTACAATTACCATGGAAGATTAAAAGGCCGAGAATAGCACAGATAATTTTGAATATCAAAATGAGGAATATAAGTCAGACATGGTGGCAAATGCCTATAATCCCAGTACTTGGGAGGCTAACACAGGAGGATCACAGGTTTAAAGCCAATCTCAGTAACTTAGTGAGACCCTCAGCAATTTAGCACTTAGTGAGACCCAGTTTTAAAATAAAAAATAAAATAGGGCTGTGGGTGTGGCTCAGTGGTAGAATGCCCCTGGGTTCAATCCTCAGTACCACCAAAAAAAAAAAAGAGGGATTTTTTTCACCTTCTATGAGGATTTATTAGAAAGCTACACTAATTAAAACAGCATGGTTTGCAGCTGGGGGTGGTGGCGCACGCTTGTAATCCCAGTACTTTGGGAGGCGGAGACCGGAGGATC
>PVJS01019346.1:23472-33916 GCA_004027185.1 Glis glis | reverse complement strand
ATCCCCGGTACCGCAAAAAAAAAAAAAAGAAAAAAAAGAAGAGGTGAATGATTAGTGGTTGGAAATATGTGTATATATTTCATAGTATATAAAAAATATATGAAAGATATATAAACTCTAGATTTGGAGTTTTCCTTTTTAAAGGAAACAAACAAAAGCAGCCTGCCTAAAGATTTTAGAGTCTTGCAAAATTTGGGTAGATCAAAGTATGATATCTTTTAAAGATTCCCTTTTTAATATTCTCTGGTAGCACAACGAATCAGAAGCTCTGGGCTGTGGAACTTCAGAAGACAATCTCCAGAGACAACAAGTATGTGCTGCTGGCTTCCGAGCAGTTGGTGGGCGTCTGTCTGTTTGTTTTTATCAGACCACAGCATGCTCCTTTTATCAGGTCAGTGAACAGCACTGTGCTACAATCTACTTCTTACCATTAAATAACAGCAGAAAGGCCTAGAATGTTTGTTGCTTCAGAAAAACACTTCTCACTAGTTCTTGTTTGGGTTAGTGATACATCAAAATACTAAAAATACATCAAAAACGTATTTTTGATTCAAAAATCACTAATAGCTTCACTGTACTATTTTATAGGCTTGCCCTCAATAGGCTACATCATTCTGTGATCATGTTATGTATAGTCCTAATTTCCTGTGTACCCAGGACTATTGAAATGTCAAGTCTGCTATTTAGAATTCTCTGTTTTAAAGGGATGTTGCAGTTGATACTGTGAAGACTGGGATGGGAGGCGCAACTGGAAATAAGGGAGCAGTTGCAATCCGAATGCTCTTCCATACAACCAGCCTTTGCTTCGTCTGTAGCCATTTTGCTGCAGGGCAGTCACAAGTCAAAGAAAGAAATGAAGATTTTGTAGAAATAGCACGAAAATTGAGTTTTCCCATGGTAAGCTTCTGCTGCTTGTTTTTGAAGACTAAGCTTTAAAATGTATTTTAATTTACTCCAAATTCTGTATCAGGGTTTTTGAAATTTTAAGATAATTCTTAGAAAATCAATAATCTCCTAAGTAGATATCAAATGCATGGGAGGCTAAGACCGGAGGATCCAGGTTCGCGGCCAGCCTCAGCTACTTAGTGAGGCCTCTGCAACTTCGTGAGACCCGGTTTCAAAATAAAGTATAAAAAATAGGGACAAGGGTGTAGCTCGGAGGTAGAAAGCCCCTGGGTTCAATCCCCGCTACTGCAAAAAAAAAAAAAGAAAAGAAACAGGGTTGGGAGTGGGGGCAAGCATATCTGAGGCAAAGAAATAATTGTAAAACATTTTTAAAAATTGGTTGCCTTGAATTTAGAATTCCATCTTCTTGCTTCCAGGGAAGGATGCTGTTTTCCCATGACTATGTATTTTGGTGCGGTGATTTCAACTATCGAATTGATCTCCCCAATGAAGAAGTTAAAGAGCTCATAAGACAGCAGAATTGGGATTCTCTTATAGCAGGAGATCAACTCATCAATCAGAAAAATGCTGGACAGGTATATATATATATGAGAAAATACTTAAATTGAGAAGGGAATTGGGGGTTATGAAACATGCTTTCCTTAATCGGTTTTAAAAAAATTTCTTGGAGGCTATTTATACTTAAATGTGGAAGGGAAGGAGGGAGGGAAGGAGCGAGCCCATTAAAATTCCCAGAAGAAATATGTGTCTATAAGATTATAGACTATCTTTTAAGTAAAAGGATATACCTTTTGGGTTAGGGGTAGTTTAGTCTTAATTTTCAGGGCTACTGATTTTTGGGTTTAAGATCCTGGAGTAATCTACTTTGTTGTTGTTTTTCTTTTGTTTGTTTCTTATAAGCATCTGCCTTTTTAAATCTTTTTCCTTAACTTCTGACCACAGTATTTCAAAATAATTTATTTAAAAAAAATTAAGGTCAAGTGATTGCAGGGCGCTTGGTACCGTGCCTGGGGATCATCAGACTTGAATTCTTACAGTTTGGGCACCACTTAACTTTTCAGGCATCAGCTCCTCATTTGAGGATAAGACATCAGGCTAGATGATTTCCAAAATCCCATAGTTATAAATGTCTCATACAGCTCAAGGGCAGGGAGCATTCCCTTATTCATATTTTTTTAGTTTGTTTAATTGAAGTTCAAACAAGTAATATGAAAAAAGTCTACATCTTGGGGTTTTTTTTAAGCTTTATTCCATTCAGTTAAAAGTGTTCATCAGATGTATACAAATTTTGTCTGAAAACATCCGGCACATAATAGACATTTATTAAATGGTTGTCTGAACAAAACCAGAACTTGTATGCGTTTTGGAATAACTCGCTCTGTGTATGTTTATTTTAGATTTTTAGAGGATTTTTAGAGGGGAAAGTAACCTTTGCTCCAACCTATAAATATGACTTGTTTTCTGACGACTATGACACCAGTGAGAAGTGCCGCACCCCTGCATGGACAGACCGTGTTCTCTGGAGAAGGAGGAAATGGCCCTTTGACAGATCAGGTTGGGAAATGGACTTTTTAATTTAGATAAAGTAATGAGAATTTTATGAGGAAAAAGCAAATGATACAAATATCAAGAAGAGAGTTTTTTCAATGAAGGTCATCTAGAATAGAATAAATAAGTAGACATATTTTCAGTATTAATTCTTCAGTCTATTCTTTTCAGTGACATGGTTTCATATAAAGAGGAAACATTTTTGTGAAATTTTTAATTGAATGTTAGTTCAGCAGGTATAAAACTTGAGTAACTAAAATGGATTGCTGACACTTGTCTTTTGAATTATTCATGAAACACTATTTGGTCACAGGCCTCTAAGTAATCTCAGAATTAAGGCCACATCTTAATTTTTACTAAGTGAAGAATAAAATGATAAAACTCCACCAAAAACGTTTCTAATTTAAAGGTGTCTAGATGCCCTGCCTATTAACGTGTGTCTGGCATTCCAGCCTGAGACAGCTGACTCTGATGAAAGGAAGGAGATAGCTCTTTGGTCCACATGATCCGTCCTACTCATATGGTCTTGTGTTGTTTTGTTCTGACTGCAGCCGAAGATTTAGACCTTCTAAATGCTAGTTTTCAAGACGAAAGCAAAATCCTGTACACGTGGACTCCTGGCACTTTGCTACACTATGGAAGAGCCGAGCTGAAGACTTCTGACCACAGGTTCAAACAGTCTCACTGTTTCTAATAGTGCTTGACTATTTGTTTGAAATGCATTTTTAAATACTTTTTAAAACATTTCTAACACGTCTCTTTTCCTTTACACCTTAAGGCCGGTTGTTGCCCTGATTGATATAGATATATTTGAAGTGGAAGCTGAAGAGAGGCAAAACATTTATAAAGAAGTAATTGCAGTTCAGGGTCCACCAGATGGTACAGTATTAGTCTCAATCAAAAGTTCTTCACAAGAAAATAATTTTTTCGATGATGCATTGATTGATGAACTTCTGCAGCAGTTTGCAAATTTTGGCGAAGTTATACTCATAAGGTGAGTAAAATATTTATTATCCAAAAGCATCTCATGATTCACAGGTGATAGTTTCTGTATTAGAAACCACTTAATTTAGTGTTTGAATAGTGTATGAGTATTTCTACTTCCAAAGTAAAGGAAAATCATACTATAGACGTTTTTCAAAGAATTCACAGGTTTTGAAACTGAATTCATTAGTTAGAAAGCTTAAATTGAATAATGAAACTTTCATATGAACAATTGAAGACAAAAATATTTGCAAGTTGAGAGACAAGATTCCTATACAATAGAATATCTAACACAACCCTATAACAATATGAAACTGATTTTTTTGTAAAGAGTGATAGAAGTAAAGTGGAAGAACTTTTCCTCCCTCAGTTTAAGAAATTTGGTGTTTAAAGTAATGGTAAGTATGTTTAATTTCCAACCAGCAGAGATATGATGAACAGTGAGGAGTGATCCATTCCAGTCCTGGTTTCCCTCATTGATTTAACCATCTGCCTCTTGCAGAACCAGATGCCTCTTCTTGTTTTAAAAATGTTCTCTTCCATATGTACAGCAGTTTTGAGAGATTGAATGTACCTTTGAATCCCATGGGGAAAGAAGTACTATTAAATGCCTTTTTGTGTTGCTCATTTGCTTTTATAGGTATGTTCATAGATGTTTGGTGGGCAAGTCTCTATACTAGGTGCTGTGGAAGAGCAGAGGAGAGCTTGGAAATACAACTTCTGCTTGTAATCTTGTTGGGAAGATCAATGTAGTGGCTTCCCCAGATCCTAAACAGCACAGTCCACAGTATTAAAATGGTGTGGCTTCTGCAGAGCAGAACTCATGCCTAAGACACCGCGGGAGCAAACGGAAAGGAAATTGTATTTAGACTTTTCTCAAATCTTTTGATATGACATACCTTGAACCTTTAAAAAGAAACAAAACAAAAATCTTCCCCAAATGTTAAGGGGCTAGGAAGTACATAGTGAAATCTCCCAGGTTTTCAGATGACATAAGCTTTGCCAAGTACAGAAATGCCAAACCACCAGAAGGATCTGTGGACCGTGTGAGTGGGCAGCAGAGGAGCGGATAAGCATCTTCACCAGCACATGTAAAACACTGCGTGGAGCTGGGAAGAATCCAAACTATAGAAGGGATGAACGACTGAAAAAGGAAAGGGTTTGTCCTAGCTCAAAATTGGAGCTAAAAGCTTTCTTCAGAATGCTTGTCATCATGAGAAAATAAGACATTACTATAAAATGGTGGGTTGTCTCCAAGTTTAGAATATTCTGGTCATTATATCTTAAGACAACCAAGTTGGTAAAGAAAAAGTAGACAAAGTAAACTAGGAGAGGACTACTGTGAGCAGTAAAACTGAATTACTAACTTTTGGTCTACAATAAGACAACTATCAGAGAGTGACTGAGCCAGGCATGGTGGTGTACACTTGTAATCCCAGTACTTGGGAGGCTGAGACAGGAAGATCACAGGTTCGAGGCCAGCCTCAGCAATTTAGCAAGTTATGAAGACTCTGTTTCAAAACAAAAAAATAAAAAGGGCTGGGGGTGTAGTTCAGAAATGGAACATCCCTGAGTTCAATCCCCAGTCCCCCCCACACACACACACACGTAACTGAAGTCTGTAAACTCCTTTATATTTTAATGAGAGGTTCCCTGGAAATGTAGATGAAAAAAATTTAGATGCTTTTAGATAACTATATTAGTTGAGAGAAAAGTCTAGACACTTTTGCCCTAGTAAGTGAAAGCCAGAAAAAAATATAGTTTCCTACATAAATTCGTGGATATAAGAACCAGAATCTCTTGTTAAAATTAGAAATGTGTAAGGGGCACTTTACTAATTGAGGATAAGTACCATGAGATTAGCCCTGCTGTAGGACCATGAGTGCTTTGCTACCACAATCAGGAACAGTATTTGGAGTGGGGGAGACTGGTGCAAGCTAAATGCAGCCTTAACAGCTGATTAGCCTTCATTGCTAAAAATTTGAAAAAGATACCTTCTTGGTATTTAGGTAAGAATGATGTCCCTATGTATTTCACGTGACCGCATCCTGCAACTTAATGACTCTAGGCCAAAGAAATTGAATCAGTTACCTTGGTATGTTTGAGTGATTGTAAAAATCTGTTCCAGACCCATAATTTCAACAGGGTAAAGTAGTTGTACACACTTTTGGCTTTAGTCTTTTTTCTTCTTACTATCCATAATACATACTTTTAAATCCTAGTGAGAGAGAAAGAGAGTATGTGTGTTACACATGCTTTCTGTACATTCGGGAGCAGTTCAACTAAGTAGCTGACGCTGGCTGCGAACCTGTGATCCTCCTGTCTCAGCCTCCCAAGTACTGGGATTACAAGCATGTGCCACCATGCCTGGCCTTTTGGGGTTTATTTCAAAAGTATAAAATTGCCTGGCGTGGTGGTACACACTTGTAATCCCTGTACTTGGGAGGCTGAGACAGGAGCATTGCAGGTTCGCAGCCAGCCTCAGCTACTCAGTGAGGCCCTCCGCAACTTAGTGAGATCCTGTTTCAAAATAAAGAATAAAAATAGGGCTGGGGGTGTAGCTCAGAGGTAGAATGTCCCTGGATTCAATCCCTAGTACCATTAAAAAAAAGGTATAAAATCATAGCAAAGATCATCAAAGAACCCAAGGTAGTAAAAAAATGTGTTGTCAGTGGCTAAAGACAGGCCCACAACCGATAAGACTCCTTAGAGCCAGTCAAAGTTTTGTTTTTGTTTTTGTTTTCTTTTCACTCACAACTCGCTATCATCTTTCTTTATCAAAGGAAATGTCCTTCAGGGAAGTCACTGAGTCAGTGAAAATACATAGTATGAGACTATGGGGTCAGCAGGTTTGGACCCTAGCCCTGTAACTACTGTCCTTTGAACAAGGCCCCTTTCTTCTGGCTGTCGTATTAGCATAGTGTTTGGAAGAAACAGGTTGGAATGTTGTTAGGAAGGCTGCCCTCTCCAGGTCACCACCAGCCCTACTCCCTCCCTTCTTTGCTTTCTACTTCTTGGCCTCTCTCAGCCTGTAACCTGTGGACTAGTCATTGTGCTAGTCATTATGCCTAAGGAATTAATGATGGTTTTTTATTGTTGTGTTCTCTTAAAGATTCGTAGAAGATAAAATGTGGGTCACATTTTTGGAGGGAAGCTCTGCTTTAAATGTTCTGAGCCTAAATGGTAAAGAGGTAAGGTAGAATTGTTGATTTTAAGCCATTCTGAAATTGTCTGAAGATTATGTTTCTATAGGCATGCAGCAACCTATGTATCTGTCAACAAATGAATGGATAAAGAAAACATGGTATATGCACACAGTGGAATTTTACTCAGCCAGAAAGAACATAATTATGTCATTTGCAGGAAAATGGATGGAATTAGAGAATATTGTGCTAAGTGAAATCAGCCAATCTCAGCAAGTGAAGGGTTATATGTTTTCTCTCATAAATGGAAGCTATAGACAAAACAGAAAAGAAAATGGACTTCATGATAACAGTGATACCAGTAGAAAAGTGGAAGGGATCAGGGAGGAAGGAGCAGTGGGGCAAAAGGAAGTTTGAGGAAGGAAACAGACCAAATAATATTATGTCCATAGATGAAGGCGTCACTAACAACCTTACTAGTATGTATGGGGAAGCAGGAGTCGGGTTGCAGGATCAGGTTAGGAAGGAACCACACCAAGAGATGTTGTGTGTACATATTAATGTATCACTTTGAATATCAATAAAATAAAATGATAATGGAAATGTACTTCATATATTTTATTTAGACTTTCTGACTAGAGTAGGGTTACTTTAGTCCCTACCTTAGAGATACTAACCATTGATAAAGACTAAGAAGAAGACACATTTACTACCTGTTAATTTCTATTATTATATTTTATGATGTAAAATGTTTTACATTTGAAATTAAAGGTAGATACTTTTGCTTATCTGTATAGTAGAAAAGATTTCTAACAAATAAAGAACCATTATGCCAAGTCGGGAAGGAACAAATGAACAGGATATGTTTTAAAGATTTTCTACTGTCTTCTGTAGTTATTTCATGTAGGAACAGTTATTTAATCTGAGGATCAAAATCAAAGGAAATATAAAATTATATAGCCTAGTTGGCAGTGAATTTGCATCTGACCAGGAAAAAATACTAGCTATGGTAAAGGAAATTTGAAAAGAAGAACTTTCTAGAGCATCACAAGTTTTTAAAGGGAGAATTGGGAACAGTCTTGTTAAAAACTGAGTATGAGTATATGTAAAAGAATTATGTTGAATTGAGTCTAACTGAATTAAGTGTTTATACCATTGCAGAGCATAACTAAGGCAGCCCCTTTATTCCAAAATAAAAAAATATTCATGTTGCTGAATTTTATTTTATATCTCTTTTACTCAACTAGTTATTGAATCGGACTATAACTATTACTTTAAAAAGTCCAGACTGGATCAAAAATTTGGAAGAAGAAATGAGTTTAGAGAAAATTAATGTTGCATTACCTTCATCAACAAGCTCTACCCTGCTTGGTGAAGATGCAGAGGTCGCGGCAGACTTCGACATGGAAGGTTTGTTTGTTGAACTCAATTATTTCTGTAGTGTTATAGAAGTTTCCTTCCCATCAGTAAGGTCTTAATCCAAGTTTATCTTGTTTCTCCTTCTTGGGACACACATAGCAGTATTAATTAGGAATTATATGCCAGGCACTGGAAATTCAATGACCATGGTCCTTGCCCTTCTAGAACTCACAGCTCAGTGGTTGTTATATGCAAGTTTGCAGGCCGTTATAATAAAGTGACATCAGTATGGTAATCAATGGTGCTGTGGTTGCTCAAAGAGTTGCCTGACCTGGGTTTGAGGAGCTGGGCAAGGTTTCCCAGAGGCATTGAAATTTAAGTTGAGAATCTGAAGGCTGAGGGAGGATTAGGTTAAAGAGGGTAGAGAGGAGTGACTCAGGAAAGCACATGCATAGGCATAAGGAGAAGAAAGGGGGTCTAAACTGATGGTTCTGGGCTCACAGGGTTGCAGTAGGGGCAGATACAACCGTGGGTTTTGTTACCCTGGCCAGAAGGATTGTGTAGAGGCAGTAGAGAATGAATTGAATATGGAGAAACTGAGTCCAGAGACAGAAGAAGGCTGCCCATAAAAGGAAAATAAAAAGCCAGGCATGGTGGTGCACATCTATAATCCCAGTACATGGGAGGCTAAAATAAGAGGATTGCAGGTTCAAGGCCAGCCTCAGCAATATAGTGAGACTCTCAGGAACCTAGCAAGACCCCATTTCAAAATAAAAAAGGCTGGGGGAATAGCTCAGAGGTGGGATGCCCCTGGGTTCAATCCCCAGTACAAAAAAAAAAAGGAAAATAAGAAAAAAACAGCTAGAAATGTCAAGACACCCAAGAGAATTTTGTGGCTTAAAAACCAAGGAAAAGCCAGACGTGGTGGTGCATGCTTGTAATCCCAGTACTTGGGAGGCTGAGAACAGGAGGATTGCAGGTTTGCGGCCAGCCTCAGCTACTCAGTGAGGCCCTCTGGAACTTAGTGAGACCCTATTTCAAAATAAAGAATAAAAATAGGGCTGGAGTTATAGCCTGGAGGTACAATGCCCCCAGGTTCAATCCCCAGCACCCCCAAAAAAACACAGAAAGAGCCAGGTGTGGTGGTGCATGCCTGTAATCCCAGTACTTGGGAGGCTGAAACAGGAGGATTGCTGGTTTGAGGACAGCCTCAGCAAGATAGGGAGACTCTGAGCAACCTAGTGAGACCTTGTTTCAAAACAACAAATAAAAAGGGCTGTGACTCTAGCTCAGAGGTAGAACACCCCTGGGTTCAATCCCCAGTACCACAAAAAAATAAAATAAAAATTAAAAGGGCTGGGAGTGTAGCTCACAGGTAAAATGCTCCTGGGTTCAATCCCCAGTACCTACACACACAAAAAAAGTTCAACAAGGAAGGAGTAGTCCATGGTGTCTTGTACCACAGAGAAGAAATAAGCACAGAAGCTGCTGGTGACCTTCATAAGAGTAATTTCAGTGGCGTGATGAAGCCCGATGGTGGAAATTGTCATGGGTGGAAGGTGAAGGAGTAGAGAGAGTATCTGTAGACAGCTCTTTAAGGAAGTGTGGTTTAAATTGGGGGAAAAGAAAGAAAAGGACACTTGTCCCAGGGAGACTGGGGACCCAGGGAGGGTTGTTTTAAATGGAAGTGGCTTGCGGATGTGTAGGCTGTTGGAAGAGTGCTGGTAGAAGAGAAAGGGCTGATGACACTGGGGCAGGGCAGAGCAGAAGAGCAGACAGGGTCGCTGAGGAGTGCCGACCACGTGGCTAGACTCCTGCTTGCAGGCAGGTTGTGTCTGTGGGGGAGGGGTCCCATCTTAAGGCTTCTCTTCACTAAGAAGTTTAAGTGTTGAAGTTATCTGCAGGAGTGGGGCAATCCACAATGTCAAGAGAGTCAAGAAGCTTCAAGATAAAGCTCCGGAGGAGAATGGGTGAGGTGAAGAGCCAGCCAAGAAATCCTGGAATCGCCAGGCAGCTTTGGGAGTCCAGAAGAGACTGAAACCACAAGCTTAATGATTTCTTTAGCAGCAGCACTCAGCAGACCAAGTCAGTTATGAAAAGGTTCAACAGCATCGTCAGTGCAGGGTAGGGGTTTTGTAAGCAAGAGGATCATGAAGTAGGGGAATGGTTGAATGAAGAACTATAGAATCTGAAGCTCGATCCTGAGGAAGTCAAAAGAATAATGGGCCGGGCATGGTGGCGCACGCTTGTAATCCCAGTACTTGGGAGGCGGAGACCGGAGGATCCAGGTTCGCCGCAAGCCTCAGCTACTTAGTGAGGCCCTCCGCAACTTTGTGAGACCTGGTTTCAAAATAAAGTATAAAAAAAATGGGGCCGGGGGTGTAGCTTGGAGGTAGAAGGCCCCTGGGTTCAATCCCCATACCGCAAAAAAAAAAAAAGAAGAATGGGAGCCGGGCATGGTGGCGCACGCTTGTAATCCCAGTACTTGGGAGGCTGAGACAGGA
>PVJS01019346.1:0-23372 GCA_004027185.1 Glis glis | reverse complement strand
CTCAGCTACTTAGTGAGGCACTCCGCAACTTAGTGAGACCCTGTTTCAAAATAAACAATAAAAAATCGGGCTGGGGTGTAGCCCGGAGGTAGAATGCCCCTGGGTTCAATTCCCAGTACCGCAAAAAAAAAAAAGAATCATGGAAGGAGGGAAGCTGAAGGTGGTCAGAATGAAGTGTTTGAGTTTAATGTTAGGGTGTGGAGTTAAGTGTAAGTGAGGACTAGATCAGGGTGTTTATGGATTGTTGAGTGTGTCATTCATGTGGATTTTGATGTCACACATAAAGATGGTAGGACCCAACTTGCCATTCACTCTCTTCTTAGTCCTTGATGAATGGGTTGAGTGACCAGAAGGATGGAGGCTGGAGATGACAGAAGCAAGTGGGGTAGAAGTATTACATAAATGCCTGATAGCATAGCTTCAAAGACATAGGACTTTTTGTTCAGAAGTAGAAGGTGAATGTTCTGGAATTGGAATTGGGTTGTAAGGGGCACCCTGACCCCACTTCCCAGCCCTGAGACCTCAGGGGAGGACCGATGTTCAGTTTAAGCAAAGAGGGTCTGTGGTAGGTGGGGATGCATGGAGAGGAGACTTTCTGGGAAGGGTGCGTGGCTGGCTGCCTGAGAGCTGGTTTACTGTAGGGCTGGACCTGGATTGGACTGGGGATCTGAGGCGGGTCCGTCGAGCACAGCAGACATGCTTAGAGGGAGAGCAGTCAACTTCTGAGTCAGCCATTACTGCACTAGCTGCTGAGGGACTCGTGGAAGCCATTTAGTCAACCCAGCTCCAAGTGGTGTCGCTCTGGGGTAATAGGTATCTTTACGTTTTCTCTAAGAGCACTTGTACTCATTCTAGTTTTATACATATAAATCTTTTATACCTGCCTACATGCTTAATCCATGTGTCTTAGCAGTGTCTTGATGTTAAATGTTTAATTTGTATATTTTAAGCTTTTAGAGCCCGTGGTGAAAAAAATCTCCAAGCAAGTTGAAAAGGCATTATCTTTGATAACGTGGCTTTTCCTTAGGTGATGTCGATGACTATAGTGCTGAAGTGGAGGAACTTCTTCCTCAGCATCTCCAGCCGTCTTCAAGTTCTGGCCTCGGCACTTCCCCGAGCTCTTCGCCCCGGACCAGCCCCTGCCAGTCGCCGACAATAGCAGAGGGCCCTGTACCTTCCCTTCCCATTAGACCCAGCCGCGCACCATCGAGAACTCCTGGGCCTCCAAGTTCACAGAGTGGGTGCTTTCCTTGAAAGTTTTGTGTGACTTTCTCTAGCCAGTGTGTTTGATTTTAGAAAGCCATTGTTGTGACCTGGGCGTGTGGCGCATGCTTATAAACCCAGTACTTGGGAGGCTGAGACCGGAAGATCCGGGTTCGCGGCCAGCCTCAGCTACTTAGTGAGGCCCTCCGCAACTTAGTGAGACCCTGTTTCAAAGTAAAGAATAAAAAATAGGGCTGAGGGTGTAGCTCGGAGGTAGAATGCCCCTGGGTTCCATCCCCAGTACCGCAAAAAAATAAAAATAAATAAATAAAAGAAAGCCATTGTTCTTTAGTTTTTGTGCCCATATGCTGAGTACCCTGCACACAGAAGAGAACTAGCAGATGATAAGCTCTCTATGGAAAGGAAACGCAGCAGCATCATTGCCACTAGATGAGATTTTTTCTTAATCCTTTTTCTATGTAGCTAGGGTTGTCTATGTCTTATAATTACTGATTTTCTATTGTAAGTATGTATGAAGTACATTTCTTTCTGCCAGCACCCACTCAGCACCTGACCTTCTTACCTACTGTACTTTCTAGGTTCTCCTGTTGACACTCAGCCAGCGACCCAGCTGCAGCAGAAAGATTCTTCCCAGACCTTAGAGCCCAAGCGGCCGCCCCCTCCCCGCCCTGTGGCTCCTCCCACACGCCCTGCGCCCCCACAGAGACCACCTCCGCCTTCAGGTAACCAGCCACCTTATTTCCATTCCTGCTAGATTTGAAATTCTCCTCCACTTTATTTTAAATGTTGTGCATATTTTCATATCGCTAGCTTCTAGGTTGTACTACTTTTATCATTGTTGCTACTTCTTCAGCTTTTCTCAGGGCATGGTAGGTACAACAGGACAGGTAAAACGTGCTTACTGAATGATTTCTCCAACGTGTTTTCAGAGCTGCCTTCTTACCAGTGAACAAGAGTTGTTTGGTTTGGCTTTGCTACTTTGATGTAGTTGGGTATATAAACTGTTCTTTGGTAAAACTAGGTTTAATGTTTTTAATCATTTATGGCTTCATAAATACATTAAAATTTACTAATTTCTATAAAATTCGTGATTAGAACTGAAGAGTATGCATATTAGTTAACATAAAGTTTTATGTATTTGTTTAAATGTTCTTAGGAGTACATGCATTAAATAATAGCTTCTTATAGTATCTAGATAGTAGGAATTATACATAATTCCTACATACTTGATATCATGAATACTATAGCAAATCTTGACATTTCACTTTATTTAATGTCATTTCCTTTCTGCTGCATACTTTCTTACGAACTATAAGGGGCTAGGAGTCCTGCACCTGCTAGAAAAGAATTTGGAGGTAACCATTTATGATTGTTATCATGCATGAATCTTGGTCCATTAATGTTTTTTAGTTTGATCCCTATAACTGAGAGACATTTTAGGTTTGTTTGATAAAAGTCAAGATGAATGACATTGATACTCCCCAGTTAAAAATAGCTCCAAACTTCTATTCCTGTTATGAAAAAGATTAGCATTTAACCTTACTTGTGAATAGAAATAATGAGGGCTTCCATTTCTCAGGTAGACATAGTGGAATTATTTAACAAGATCAACTTTTTTTGCTAAATATAGTGAATTGGGTTACAAAGATTTAATTCCCAACAGACATACTAATTTCCAAAGGTATTCAGGTACACTGATTACAGAATATTCCCCATGTGTCTGATTAGTGATACTCTAGTATATTCCTTTTCTAGTAGAAAAAGTTTGTGGATTAACAGTTTCCTAGGAACCAGCCAAGATATCCATCAACAGATGAATGGATTACAAAACTGTGGGATATGTACACAATGGAATTTTACCCAGCCATAAAGAAGAACAAAATTATGTCATTTGCAGGGAAATGGATGGAATTGGAGAACATTATGCTAAGTGAGATTAGTCAGTCATAACAAGTGAAAAGTCGGATGTTCTTTCTAATATGCGGAAGCTAGGGAGAAAATGGGACATAAGAGGGACTCCAGACAGAGGAGGAGAAACCTTAGTTGAGTAAAGAAGGCGACCTGAGGGAGATGGAAGGGGGGAAGAGGGAAATACCCTAATGCACATGATGTACATACACAAACTTATCAAAGTTAGTCATTATGCTGAGCATGAGAAGAGGGAATGGGGGTGAGAATTGGGGGGGGAGCGCTAAATGAGTGCTGTGTGCGTGTATGCCTCTACCACCCTGAACCTCATCAAGATGTATGATTACAATACACCAATAAATAAATTTTTAAAAAAGTTTCCTAGGAATGCAATTTAAATTTATAACAATTATCTGAAATACAGCTTTCATTTTGAATTTATTATAACTTGTTATAAAACCTTTGCCTCATTTGTTTATGTCAAAACTATGATTTCTTTTCAATAAGGAAATTTTTATTCACAAATGGATCACTTTATTTAAAGTATAATTTGGTTAACATGAAAACTCACAGAGCTCAGTTGAAGGAATACATTTGACAAGTTTAATTCTCAAAAAGGATGAGGCAGGTGGTCACAGTTCCTCAAAAAAGGGAATGCGTAAATCCAGTTTTAATCCTGAGGACAACTGTACATGTGTAGTTGGTCTGTTTCTGGTCTAGCCATGTAATGATACTGCTGACCAGTTCAGTTTCAAGTTCAGTTGTTACCAATTGACTTTGCTGTTGTGTGGATCTCGATGACTTTGTATAATAAGGATACCTAAAATATTTCAACATTACAGCTTCCACAAAGTACATTGACCTACAGAAAACATTAATGTTTTCTCATTTCAAGTAAGAGTTTAAGCAAGAGCTCTTATTTATATTTTCATAATAAATGCTATTCATCTTATGCTTTAATTAGGAAACCAACCTGTTAAAAGTAAATTTTAGAATGAATTTGTGGAAGGTTGTACTGTATTAGCAACCCAGTAGCTTACTTAGTTGTTTTAATTTTTTAAAAATGCTTCTCTTCATTAGTCTTTTGTAGACACACTTCACGACTTATTTCATAACCAGTAATTCTTTTGAGGCAATAAACTTGGGGAAAATCATTATAGTACTTTTAGAGTTTTTTAAAATAATGGCACCAAAAATTAACTTCTAAGAGACCGATGTAGTCCAATAGAAATTTAAAATGAAGTTGAAACCTCCTTTGTGATTTTTTTTTCCTTTTTGACTATCAAATATTGGAGCTTATATTAGGGACTTAACTCTGGATATAAAGAATGAGATGATCATAAAAACAAAGACTTTCATTAAACATATTTTTTAATTCCCTAATGGTAGTAATCTCAGATATAAAAAGGAAGTTGTCATCCCACTTCTACTTTTCAGGGGTTTTTTGTTTTGTTTTATTTACAGTGCTGAGGGTCAAACCCAGCGCCTTGTGCATGCCAGGCAAGCACTCTGCCATTGAGCTGCACTCTCACCCCTACTCTGTGATTGAAGGGAAGGGAGGACTGAGGTTTGGGTTCAGTATCTAAAGTCACTTTGGGGGCTAGGGATGTATTGTAGCTTAGTAGCAGAGAGCTTGCCTCGCATGTGCAAGGTTCTGGATTCATTCTGCAATACTGCAGATAAAGACAGAAAGTCACTTTGGTTTGTATTGATATCTTTGAAAAGATTTCAAGCAATAAAAAAGCCTTCATGCAAAAGTTTATGTGCCTGCCTTTCATTCTGTGCTGGGCCCTAAACAATATATAGCTTCTGTTCTTTCTCTAAAAAGGTATTGGAGCCCCTCCCAGTCCTGGGGTAGCTAGGAGAGAGATGGAAGGTAACAAGACTTTTGCATTATAGAAACAGTTCTCATTTTATTTCTAAATGTCAGCCCCACCAGTGTTTAAGGGCATAGTAAATCTCTTCATAGTCCAATTGTAAACTCCCCCATCCCTCCTTATGTGTACCTTGTATTTTTTATTTTTTTATTCTATGTTGTATGTATGTTTCTAATGTCATCCACTTAATTTCCCTGAGATTTATATGTTGCTTGCACTCTGTTTCATATATATATATATATATATTTCATATGTACTTGGGTTGTGAAATTAACTGTTTAAGAATGCCTTCCAAAAAACTGGAACAATCCAAATATTTAGAAATGTTCCTTATTAATCTGAAGTTTTAATTATAATTACTAAAACTAGTAATTATAATTAATTAAATAATTACTAAAATAAAGACTAAAATAACTACTAAAACTAGTCATTATAATTAAGCCTATTAATTAAGGTCCAAGGATATAATAATTTATGGATGATTTCAGATAGCATAGGTGTTTCCATGTTTATTGGTATTGAAGTAAATTGGTTTAAAAGACCATTAAGTCTAGAGGCCATTTTTTAAGATTATAACTATTAAACTGCTGATGTGCTTTATATAACAGTTACTTGAATTTCTTTTCAAAAAGAAAAATAAATCTAAGATGTTGTTCAGTAGCCCTTCTACTCCTTTTGATCCTGAGAGTAATTTTCACTTCACCTTCCACTTTCTAATGAGTTTGAACCACATTTTAACACGTCTTCCACAAGGCAGATGTTTGGGAATAAGATATGTATATGCCTGGCTTCTATCTTTTTTTTTTTTTTTTTTTTTTTTTGCGGTACCGGGGATTGAACCCAGGGGCATTCTACCTCCGCGCCACACCCCCAGCCCTATTTTTTTTATACTTTATTTTGAAACCGGGTCTCATGAAGTTGCGGAGGGCCTCACTAGGTAGAGAGAGAGAGAGAGACAGGGAGAGAGAGAGAGAGAGAGAGAGCTGAGGCTGGCCACAAACCCGGATCCTCCGGTCTCCACCTCCCAAAGTACTGGATTACAAGCGTGCGCCACCACACCTGGCGGCTTCTATCTTAATCATAGCGTTTTGTTATAGAAATCCAAAAGACCTCATCATAAGATAATTTTATCCACGATAATATGGTGTGACGCCCTGAAAAAGTGATGTTAGGAGCCTCTAGTGTAACTGCGTCTTGCTCGTGTGCCATTCCTCTGTGAGCTCTGAGGAGCAGTAGTTACAGTGGTTTGTCTTGTGACCACTCACACAGCTGACCATCTGTTCTCAAGGTTCCTGGAGGGCGCTGTGAAGACTGTCGCCTTACAGCGACCCCATGAGCGAGGCACCAGACTAAGGGCTACACTTGTCTCCTATAAAGTTTCTCTGTCCCCAATAGTACCCTCATCCTTATCCAAAGCTAAGTTCTTTGTTTTATATATCTCATGCCCCCATTTCTACTGGTAATGAAACAGAACAACCAATAGATGATATACAATATTGTTTTTCTGTTTACTTACGACTAATTTTTTTCCTTCCTGCTTCAAAGCACCCAAAAGCCCTGGAACAACACGGAAAGATAATATAGGTAAAAACACTTCAATATAGTTACCCTTAAAACTGGACTATGAAATAGACACTTGGAATATAAATGTATAGTTTGTTTCTTTTTACCTTTTTTTTATACGTAAATATATGATGTGATATCTTTGTTCTAGGACGCAATCAGCCTTCACCTCAAGCAGGACTTGCAGGCCCAGGACCTGCTACATATGGTGCAGCCAGACCGGTAGGTCACACCTACCCGGGGGGCAGGAGGCCTCTGTTTTGGGTTCCAGTTTGCTACTAATCAGTTTTATTACCTTGGAGAAATCATGTGATCCCTCAAGGCTTCAGTACCCTTATCTCTAAAATGAAGGAATTGATGATAAAAAAAAGAATGATTTTAATTAGGAAAAAAAAGATATGATAGTCAGTATACTAAAACTGGCTCTGAAGGTATTAAAAGTAGGAGAGCAGGCAGTTTGTAAGGTTCCCCCCTCACCGTATAAATCTATGGTTTTCTGTATGTTTATTGTGTGTGTGTGTGTGTGTGTGTGTGTGTGTGTGTGTGTGTGTGTGTGTGTTTTACTGGAGATTAAACCCAGGTTTGAGCTAAACCCCCTTTCCTTTTTTATTTTTTGATTTGAAACAGGGTCTCACTAAATTGCTGAGAGTCTCGCTACATTGCTGAGGCTGGCCTGGAACCTGTGATCCTCCTGTCTCAGCCTCCCAAGTACTGGGATTATAGGCATACAGCACCTCACCCAGCTCATGTGTTCTTTTATACACATAATTTTTTCATTATTTACTCAAAGGAAGGTTCTCTCTGGGCTATAACAGGCAATCAAAAAGAAAAACAAAGAGGAAATAGAAGCCAATAATCAGTAACTTAGCCCAGTTCTGTAGAGAGGCCCATATTGGAAGAGTAGGGAATTCAGAGCGGTCATTATATCTGGAAATCAAGGTTGCCGCAACCTCTAAACTACTTCTCATGAAGATATATATTTCTCGACTTTTCTGTTACAGCTGTCTACTTAACAACCTGAAGGTCCTTTTCTATATGTGATATCACTCTCCAAATTAAAATGTCTATAGAATCGCCTGAAGATATTTATTACCACTTTCTTTCATAAAAGGGAAAATTACAGCCGGGCATGGTGGCGCACGCTTGTAATCCCAGTACTTGGGAGGCTGAGACTGGAGGATCCGGGTTCACGGCCAGCCTCAGCTACTTAGTGAGGCCCTCCACAACTTAGTGAGACCCTGTTTCAAAATAAAGAATGAAAAATAGGGCTGGGGGTGTAGCCCAGAGGTAGAATGCCCCTGGGTTCAATCCCTAGTACCGCCAAAAAAAAAGGGGGAAATTGCCATGCACTGACTGTACTACCACATTTACCACAAGAACTTCTTGATTTTATTTAATACCATAAGGATAGGAAAGGAAAATCAAAATTTTTGTGAGGTTAAAAGTTCATATTAACTTTTGCTTAAAATAAGTATTGTGGGCTTAGAGTCCTCAGCAAACATTTGAAAATAGTATTTAATTTAAAGTATTGAGTTAGTTCAGGAATCTTATTTCTGTGTTTAAAAAAAAATCTCAGGATGAGCCAGGTGTGGTAGCGTACACCTATAATCCCAGTACTTGGGAGGCTGCGACAAGAGGATCACAGGTTTGAGGCCAGCCTCAGAAACTTAGCGAGGCTCTCAGCAACTTAGTGAGACCCTGTTTTAAGTAAAAAATAAAAAAGGGCTGGGGGCATAGCTCAAGGGTAGAATGCCCCTGGGTTCATTCCTCAGTGCCACAAACACATGCACAAAAAAAATCTCAGGGTGTAGTTTTTTCTGAAGTCTCTTAGTTGCTCAGGTATATATCTTTCAATCTCCCCCACGTACTTTACCGTCATCTCAGTCTCTTCCATCAAGATTTTAAAATTATCACTGTAGCTGCAAGTAGAGAGCAAATAAAATGAGAGGAGAGTGAGATGTAAAAGCAAATATTTTTATGAAACTTTATCTGTTGAAAATAAATAAATGTCTCAAGTGTTACACTTCTCATCTGTAGACAATTCCGCCCCGAGCTGGAGTCATCAGCGCCCCCCAGAGCCATGCTCGGGCGTCTGCTGGAAGACTGACTCCTGAAAGCCAGAGCAAGCCAGAGGCATCAAAAGGTAGAAGCTGCATCCGAAGTCCCAGCTATGCTCTGTATATTGTCCTTCCATCTTCCCTTCTGTTGTCTCTCATGTTCCACAACTTACTCAAATAGGAATAACCTTTCTCCTCTCTACTGCTAGAAATGTGGATATTTGTTGGGGGAGGAAGGACAGCAACTAGAATGTCCTAACATTTCACCAAAGAAAAACAAACCATGGTTTTCTAAAGCACGGCTAATGTCTGGCAATCGCTGGTGTTTCAGGCTCGGCTCTCCTTCCAGAACCACTGAAGCCGCAGGTTGCTTTTCCTCTGCAGACTTCTCTGCCCCCAGCTGCTCAAAAGATGCAGGAGCCTCTCATCCCCACGGCAGCACCTGTGCCTCAGTCTGGCCCCCAGCCAAATTTGGAAACCCCACCTCAACCCCCACCTCGGAGCAGGTCCTCTCATAGCTTGCCTTCAGAGTCACCACAACTGCAAGTAAGTCTCTGCAAAACAAAGTACTATCTTTGATGCATATGGTTTATAGACTTTGAACACACTTCTTTTTATTATTAGCTTTTATAAGAAGTGAATATGAGCTTTAATTTCCTTTTTATTTTTGCCATTTGATATTAATAGTATCTTGAGATAGGACTTCAACAAAGAGTATCATTTGAAATCTCAAACTAGTCACGTGGCAAATGCACACTTTGACTGTTTGAGGATTTTAGAGTTTTTTGTAATATGTTACTTAGATGAAATATTCTCAGAGACTGACCCTAGACCACGGTTCTTTACAGCATTTCCAGATGTTTTCTCGTGTTAATGTTAAAAGTTTGTGACTTTTTAAAATGCATAATTAGTTTAGATATTTAATAAATTAGGATGGACAAGAACAGTTTATTTTTTTGATTGCTCACAATAGTAAATTAGTTTTGGCTTTCACTTCTGGAGAGAGGCAGATCAGTCTCTAGCCATCAGCATGGTGGTTCATTTCCAGTAAACAGAGAGTAAATCTTAGTTCCTCTTGAAGCAAGCAGACATTCTTTTCTGCATTGAAGCTGGCCCTGGGGCTTGTTAGGTCTTTCAAACAGTTGCAGTGATTACTGGATCAGTTTAGATGGTTTGGGCTGCAGCAGCAGACTCATTCACCAAAGGAAAAAACATCAAAATCATATGTCACCTCACTAGTGCCTCTCCAATAACTACGCCATTGCTTTGGTGGGTTAAAATCGTTATCAGACTCTTGTTCTCTCACATTGGAAACTTCTCAGGAATATATACACAATTACTTTATACAGGTATACTCATGTAATTTAAATTGGTTTTTATTTGGATGCTATTTTACTTAGTTATGTACATTTAAGTAAAATTGTTAAAATGAAATTTAATAGATATGTGTTTTTTTGTTGTCTAGCCATATATAAATTCTTAACTTCACAATGCCATCAAAGCCAAAGAAATGTGTCAAGTTTAAAAGTCTGCTTTTAAACTTTGGGAAGACCCCAAATACAGAAATATTACATATCGAAGTATATTGACTTGTAATAGTTGGCATTTATTTTTATGGAGACATGGGTGTATCCAGCTAGTTAACAGAAGCCAACAGCTTCTTATGTTTCTACATAGTGAAAAACAGATACTAAAATAAATAAGACTCCTTAAGACAACCTGAGTGTCAGCAGTCGACACTCAGGTTGAAAAAGGATATATAATAGAGAAATATACAATGTTCTCTTCAACTGCCTAATATAAAAAGGTGTGCTGTATATATATTTACTTGAGAAAAGTGAGGATGCTGAAGATATGTAATAATAGTAGAAACTCTAAAATACATGTCCACTATTCTTTTCCCTCTGCCACTCACTTTAGTGACTCAGTTTTTTTCTCATTCTCTTGTAATAATCCTATCATGGTTTTAAATATAATTGGAGGGAATCAAGCTGGCCTCCGTTTCAGGGAACAGGTGCACCTGAATTCCTAACACTCTGTGATGGAGAGGTGAATAAGGGACTGTGCTCTGAAAACTTAGGAAAGAGCAAACTGTCCAGGAAGATTGCAGTCTCAGTAAAAAGCATCTTGTGACACACAGCACTGTGGTAGGAATATGCCGATAACTGCCAAACATCATTTTTCACTGTTTGGATTTCTGATTTGTATTGAAGTGAGTATGGTGATTTGGTGGCTGACAACACATTTTTTGTGTGGCCTAGTAGACTGTGTTCCCGAATCTTGTTGTAATCAGTTCATCAAAAATGACAGCAATGTCATTTTTGTTGTAAACCATAAAGTTTGTTTTTGCCTGAGTCATGATACCCAGTTCTTCTGAGCAGTATAACACAGATACAAGTTTCCTTTTTGGAGGGTGGGGATCTGGTTTATGTATAGACTGTCTCTGTGAAAAATCACAAAGTGGTTTCCTCCAGGTAATGTTCAGTGCTAGGGGCCAAGAAGCAAGGGAGGGGAAAGTGAGACTTTTTACTTTTCTGTACCTTTTGAATTTTGAACAATAGGAATAATACTATTTAGAAAATAATACAAATTTTTAAAAATTATCTGAAGTAGTTAGAACTTGAAAAATACACAAGAGTTTTTAAATATGACATGGGTAAGATTTTTAAATAATGACATGAAAGTTTTAGAATGCTATATTTAGTAATTTTTATAATTATTAATCCTGCCCCAAATCTATAGTATATTTAAAACATAAAAACATACACAATCCAGCATTATATTTTATTGTTTTAATGTTCATTGACTCTATAATCCTATATATTAAAGATTCTTTTCATTTGAATGATTATATAATGTCTCACATACCCTTTATAAAGCATAAAACTGCCTCACTTATCTGGCTGACTTCCAGCATCTTAGTCATCTCATTGTGAGCCAAGAACCAGAAGTAAGGAAATCCAGCAGGAAGGAAATTAACAGAACTCACTGCATAGTGTTGACATGATAGTTGACAATGAGGGAAGAGCCCAGGTAGAAAATCTTTGTACTGTAGATGCATTTAATGGAGGGTATGGATGGTGCAGCAGCCCTGTTCGTCTTAATGTACACCTATGCCTACTCTTCTATCCAGTGCCAGAGCTAATACACAGGACTCCAAGATTAAGACAGAGGAACTTCAATTTAAGAGTCTCATGTTTTAGTAGACTGGAGATTCTACAATGCATAATAAATTTAAGGATGGTATCTCTCAGTTGTCTAGATTGGTTTTGCTATTAAAAAATAAGCCTTAGATATTGGGGGAGATTTGCCTCAAGTGTCTTGAGAATTCTAGATTAAAATTCTGCTAAATTATAGGAAGATTATGATTTAATTTTTTTTTTTTTTGGCAGTACCAGGGATTGAACCCAGGGGCATTTTACCTCCGAGCTACACCCCCAGCCCTATTTTTTATTCTTTATTTTGAAACAGAGTCTCACTAAGTAGTTGAGGCTGGCCTCAAACCCGGATCCTCCAGTCTGAACCCGGATCCTCCAGTCTCAGCCTCCCAAGTACTGGGATTACAAGTGTGCACCACCACGCCCGGCTATGATTTAATTTTTAAGCAGCAAAAATAAGATCGTTTCTTGTCTTCTTGTATCTTACAGTTAATAAATTATGAGGTGAATTAATGATAAGATCATCCATCAGGAAATTTGAGTGACAGAATAAGCCTGGATTCTAACAATTTTGTTAAAATCAATGAATCCTGATTTTCAGTGGGGTAGTACCTTAGCAAGGTGGTACCATTTTGTATATCTTTTCTAATAATGATACTTATAGGTTATCCTAAGGCTGTGTCAGCTAAAGCTGCCATACATAATATCTTAGACTTAAGATATTATTGAGTGGCTTAAACAACAGGAATTTAGCTGGGCGTGGCGGCACATGCCTATAATTCCAGTACTTGGGAGGCTGAAATAGGAGGATCCAGGTTTGAGGCTAGCCTTAACAACTTAATGAGACCCTGTTTCAAAATAAAAAATAAAAAGGCTGGGGTTGTAGCTCAGTGGTAGAACGTCCCTGGGTTCAATCCCATCCCCAGTATCAAACAAAGAAAAAACAACAGGAACTTACTGCTCATGGTTCTGGAGGCTGAAGTCCAGGATGAGGGTGCCAGCATGGTGGGGTTCTGGTGAAGGCTTTCTTCTTGTCTTGCTGACAGCTGCCTTCTCACTCTGTGCACACATGGCCTTTCCTCAGAGTACGTGCCTGGAAAAGGGGGGTAAGAAGAAGCATGTGCACAACCTCTTTGGTGTCTCTTCTCATAAGGTCACTGATCCCATCATAGAAGCCCCAACCTCACGACCTCTTCTAACCCTCAGCACTTCTCAGAGACCCTCCCTCCAAATGACATCACACTGGGGGCTTAGGGCTTCAACATACAAAGTTTATGGTGGTGGTCCGTAACAGACTGCTTAAAATATTGTAGAGTTCCAGAAACCTTTTTTGAATAACAAAACTTTGAACTGGTTAATAATCAACCTCAGGCAAAATTAAAGTTGGACTGTGACTCAACAAAATTACAAAAGGAATTGGAATTGTCTTTTGAACCTAAGCTACAACTTACAAATATTGCCGCTCTTAAATTCTGTATGTAACATAGAATTAAAAGTATTTTGATGCCTGAATTATTAGGGTTGCTGGTTGGTCTCGAATTATTCTCCTAACTCTTTCCTTTGATGTCTGTGTTCCTTTTCTCAAAGCAGGAGCAATCGTCAGGGTAACAGGTATCTGACTATTTATCAATCTTACATGTGCTTGTCATCTGTCTTAGCACATTAGATGTATGAATCTTTTGCTTCATACATCTAAAGTTTCGCCCATTTTTAAAACCACCCATCCACATTAATAAATTCTATTATCATACCATAAAAACCTGCCTTTTCTTTTTCTTAGTGTTTTGGATTTTTAGGAACTATTTTAGTTGTTCTTGCTAATGCTTTACCATTTTTTGCTTCAGTTTTTATGAAAATTAACAAAACTAAACAATAGTATAACTTCAAGAAGGTAAGCATTAGGTATATGCTTATTTGGAAAAACCAAACTGGTTCTTGGTTTTAACAATGGCATCATTACATAATCACAAAATTCAATTTTCCCCCCTTAGCTTTCTTTTGAGAGTATTTTTTCAAATAGTTTTAGTAGCAAGATGTTTTTCAGTAAAGAAGAATTGGTGATTAAGAAAGATGAACGTTAATATTACAACAGATTATTTTACGCTCCTTCCAACACCTTTCTCTGTAGAAATGCCACCAATTTTAATGTTGTCATTACAAATTCTGCTTAGATTACAAGTTAATTCTACTTTAATGGATGATGGTGTGGCTCTCATTGTAATTTCAAGGTTGATTGGAAAAAGTAATCCTTCTTCTATCAAATTACCTTTAACTTATTTTAAAATAAAAATTTTTAATATGTAAAAATAGAGATTTTTAAATGTACAGCATTTATTTGGTAGGTGTCTATAATTCTAAGCTGTGCAAAGCATAAAATTCTTTTTTCCTGTAACATATATATCGTGAACTGCTTTATCTGCCATGGGAGAGTTTTGCCCCAGAGCCAATCAAACATTTCCATTATGTTATATTAATCATAAATAATCCAGAGATTATTGGTAATATAGAGTTCATTATAATTTTATAATGACTATAATAAACTTTCATTTCCATATGTAGGTGTGCTTACCTTTAATACACTTAGAATACAGGTTAGAATCTCATGATCCTTTGTCTTGGTATAAATTTCTTATCCTGTTAGGTTTAAAGAAAAATAAATTTGTTCATTCAATTATAAACTATGTTCTAGGACCATTGAATAAAGAAGACACTTGAAAGTTATTCACTTACGATATTATCCATACCATTTTCTTTTGCAAGTGCCTTCCCTGTTATTAAGCACTAAGTTAGTGACTCATAATATGCAGTTGCATTTTTATAAGGAATACTGCTCTTTTTCCCCAGTGTATTTCATGAGAGTCTAGTTATTTTTGCTTCAACAACTATCTAAATTAATTTTGAGTAGCCTTTCATTTTGTTATATTGCAAGTCTTGAACTGAAATTCTCCCTTTCCAGCCTGGAAGTTTTTTTTTTTTTCCTTATCTTTGAGGTTGGCAAGTGTTCAACTCATCTGCCCTCATTTTATAAATTACATAGATTTTTCTTAAAAAATAGTAATGTGATGCCTGATGAATAAGGTTGCTCCTGAGCCAGGATCACAGTTCCTTTCCCCGCCAGGACAGCTGGCTTTGCTCATCCCATGGCCTGCTTCCACCCCAACCTAGCTTCTTTGTGAACCAGGCCCAAAGGAATTTAGGGGAAAAGTACGAGCTCTGTGTGATCATCAAGTAGTTCTGAACACTCCTACTGGTATGGCCAACAGCAGTCAGGGTGCAGCTTCATTTTGATTTAAGAATTAATATAACAAATAGAAAATGGGACTTCCCCCCTGGTTTTAAAGAATCATTGCTTTTGGTTATTAATAGCATACCTATTTTGGTACTTTTTGACAACATGAGGAAGGTCAGTTAAGGAAAGTTATTGTCACATTATTCATAGAGTTTATTATACAAAAATAAACCTTATATTAAAAGGCAAAGAATGCTTTGAATATTCACTTTTCCAAGTAGAAAAGAAAGGATGCTGTCTACAGCTTATGAATACAAATATACCAATAATAAAACTAACACCCATAAAGTTGAATTTCTATAATAACATTAATTTTAAATTGAAAATATTCTTAACAGAACAATGAAACCACATCATCCTTATAGATTGGTGTTGGAAGTTTATTATATAGATTTAGCATAAGTTTTAAATATGAGTTTCATAAGCTTGTGCCAAAATTTAAAAGAACTAGGCATAAATAAATTTGATAATCTGTGCAGTTCTCTTTCTTACCATTTTAAAACTTGCATGAATAAAGTAAGTTCTATCTAATATCTTTGGGATTTACAAAATATGGATTTAATGAAAGGATTTATTTAGAAAGGAATTTATAAGGAATAAAATTTTTAACTGTTTCATCCTACTTAAACCACCAGAGTAAAAAATTATATGAAGCTACTTTTTAATTTCTAAATTTGTATATTGCTTCCCCACCCCCCCAAAAAAGGATAATTACGACAGGAAGAATAATAGGGTATTAATAAATATAAATTGATTATTCAGTGTTGTTTCTTTCCAGGTAAAAGCAAATGGCGTCTCCAGTGTCAGACAGGAATCATTAAAGAGCGACCCACTTGAAGATCTATCATTTAACCTGCTTGCTGTATCAAAGGCTCAGCTGTCTGTTCAAACATCACCCGTTCTAACCCCAAACCCAAAGATGCTGGCTCAGTTGCCTTCTGCAACACACAGTAATGTTAACACTTTGGGTTCTGTAAGTTGCATGCCGACAATGCCTCCAGTTCCAGCCCGGAGCAATTCCCAGGAAAATACGCGAAGTTCTCCAAACCCATTTGTTACTAGCTTGACCAGCACAAATCCTTTCACAGACAGGACTGCTGTTCCTGGAAACCCATTTAGAGCCCAGTCTCAAGAATCAGAGGCAACTTCATGGATTTCCAAAGAAGAGCCTGTTACTGATGGTCCCTTCCCTCCTCTCATGCCTCTCGGTCAAAACACGAGCAAGCCTTCCACTTCACTCGGTTTTAAGGACAGTTTTGTTCCATGGGGCCAGTCTACAGTACAGACGAGCAACCCCAAAGGATGGGTAACCTTTGAGGAGGAAGAGGACTTCGGTATGAAAGGGAAGTCAAGGTCAGTGTGTTCCGGCTTCCTGGGGAATCAGCCAGATTCATTTGATGACAACTGGGATAAAAGTAGGAACGTTTCTTTCTGTGTGCTGCCGTCCAGAAGACCACCTCCGCCGCCCGTCCCTCTGCTCCCGCCGCCCGGCGCCGGCCCTCCGCCAGACCCTCTCTCCACCTCTGCGTCCAAGGCATCTCCCGCGCCAGACTTCACCGAGAGATGATGGTAGACTACAGGAAAGGGGTTCTGTGTTTTTTGTTTCTTTGTTTTTTGTTTTGGCAGGGTAGAACCAAAAGAATTGGGCATTAGCTATTCATTATGTGCAATAAATAACTGTTAAGCGCACTGATATCTTCATCAAATACCACTATTTGATGTGTACAAAGTTGGAATATGTGTATATTGGAAATAAGGAAAATATCCTTCTCATTATTATTAATTGAAGTTTTGGTGTGTTTCTCTTTGGATGAACAGGAGACAGTGGTAGCCATAAAAAGTGCTTAAAACTACTTTTGGAAATAGTCCTTAGAAATGCCTCTTCAGTCCTCTCTGAAGAATCTCAAAAAGCCCACACAACTTTGAGCTGACGTTACTGCTAGCCCTTTCCTACTGTTGACGATTGGTATTCATGAGTATTTACCAAAGAGCTGCCAAAGTTAGAATGAGACAGTTTTGGAAGGCATTGCTTTAACAAAACATATATATAAATACATATACACATTTAAATCCTTATAAAACTCTTAAACTCTAGGATATAGCTGGGCATGGTGGCGCACGCTTGTAATCCCAGTACTTGGGAGGCTGAGACAGGAGGATCGCAGGTTCGAGGACAGCCTAAGCAAGTAGTGAGACTCTCATCAACCTAACAAGACCCTGTTTCAAAATAAAAATAAAATAGGGCTGGGGGTGTAGTGTGGAGGTAGAATGCCCCTGTGCTCAATCCCCAGTACCACACACAAAAAAAATCTAGGATATAACGCAGATCAAATTTTACCTAAAAGTCCTTTTTTTTCAATATCTCATTACCAAAAAGATGGCTTTGAGTGTAATTCGGATGTTTCATTAATTTTATTTCCTAAACTAGAGTAATCTCACTGTTCTTCCACACCCTAACCCTTCAAATCCACACCCCTCACTACTTGCCACTCCTGCACCTCCCCGTGCTTCTTTGTGGGAGGAAGTTCTTGGAGCTACAGCAGCATGTTCTATGGTCACTCATGTGGACAGATAGCCTAACCCTCTCCAAACAGTACTGTGGCCTTCTATGTAGGAAAGGCACATACCACCGCATTCAATGAGAAGTATTAGAGGTACATGTCCTCTCCTCTCTCTGCACATTAAGGTATATGTTGCCCATTTCCCTCCCACCCTTTCCTTGCTGCCTCTGCTCTGGAACTTTGCTTTAGGTGGGAAAACAGCTGTCCTCAGAGTGCTTTGAATTGGGGACATATCCAATGTACGTTCTCTCCCCCGTAAGAGGCTACATAACATATCTATGATGCTGCTTTAAGTTTTTAGAGGCTATACCTCAAATTAGCTGTGGATTTTGTCTCCTGCACTGCCATTACACAACTGACCCTGCTTTTATTGATTTTATGAAGAAGTACACCGAATTTTTACAGAATGTAGTATTTTGATATCATTAAGTAAACCAATCAGAAAACTCATCAAGTAACAGTTGCCAGTTTAAGTTAAAATCATCTTTACCCATTAAGATTTATATTAATGTTCCTTTTATAGAGAGAGTTGTGTATGTCCACCTAAATTCCTATGCCCACATTTAATCTTTAATGATGTGCAATGGGAGAATATAAAAAAATTAGATTTCATGGCCAATAATATGTAAAGTGTAAAAGCACAGCAAATTGCATTGCACTTACAACAAGCAAATCTATTAGAAAAACCACTTTTCTAAATGCTCAAATGTTATCAAAATACTATATTTATAGAAGTAATCCTCTCTGTTAACAGCCAGGATTTGCTGTTAGAAATAACTCTTGTGAGTTTTATATTGTGCTTTTTGGGGTTCTAATCATTTCAGCAGTAGTATCTTTTAAACAGCAGTATTACGATAAGCAGTGTGCTTCAAAATGTGAATTAACTTGTTGAAACTGTGGCTTTAACATCTCTGTGATTAGTGTATATGGTATTTGCTCCCCATTAGCAAAATAATTCATCGTTAGGTAAACTTCACTAGTGCCAATTGCAGTCCTGTGAGCAATGTTTCCTATTGGATATAAACTACTGTCTAAAATATACATATCAGCAGCAGCTCAGCCTTTGTCAGGAAAATTATATTTGGCAAGTTGCTGAAAATGCACAAAGTTTTGAAAGTTAAAGGTATGCTGCAAATAACTAGCCATTATTCTGTGTATTATTAAATATTTACCAGTTATGTTCAAAGCAGAGCAGAAATTAGACACTAAGGATCTCTTTGTGAAATCTTTGTTCTCTATAGTAGATTGCTGTTTATATTGTATGTAAGAATTTTATTGCTTATGTGGCATACAATATTTATAACTATATACTTTATAGAAGTACAGTATTAAAGTCAGTGGTATACAGACATTCTGTACATATCCTGTGAAATGTGCTGTCATATGAAATAAATATACCCGTCTTTATCATGCTGACTGCTTTGCTCAGGAGGGAAGAATTTTTCTCAGCCATTTTTTTTGTATTTTACATATACTCGTTAGTGACATTTGGGGAAAACAGGTTAACTCCAATTACCAAATCAGGTATTTTATTATCAAATCAGAACTTACATTCGCCTATTTCATTTCTCCATGCAGTGGTTACTTTAAGAATAAGAAGACAGATTTCTGAGATTACTAGTCATCATTAAGAAGCTGCATTCATTCTATAAACGAGGCCCTCATTCAAAATCTTGACTTGAAAATAACACATGAAGCATGAAAGATGATTTTTTTGACTCACAGCAGAAGAAACAACTGGAGGGCCAAGGGGAGTGAGGACACAAATAGAGAGACTAGCCAAAACCCTAAATTTAGAGGCCATGGCTAGTCGTTTCTGTGAATATTGCCTTTTTTCAGTCCTGTAAGATTGCTATTCAAAATCATATTGATTCTTAAATGTTTTAATTTACATGTAACTGTAAGGAATAACACAGAGAAAGCCCTCGTACGCTTTCCCCACTTTCCCCAAGTGGAAACGTTTACAAGAGGGTGGTACAACTAGGACATTAACATTGCTAAGGAACGTTTCCATCACCACAAGGATCCCTTTTCCGGTTCCTATCCTATCCCGTCACAGCCCCTTTCTCCTGTCCTTACCCTCTGCTGACCACTTAATCTGTTCTCCATTTCCATCATTTTGTCACCTCAAGAATGCTGTGTAAATGGCACTGAGGGCATAGCTTTCAGTTTTCATTTCTCTGGATGCTTCAGTTTTTAAATACTTTTCCAGAGCACCTACCATTTTACATTCCCATCAGCAGCGTGTGAGTGATCCAGTTTCTCCACATCCTTTCCCTCTTTGCTGTTGTCACTATTTTATTTTAGACATCCTAGGAGTGGGTATTACATTGTGATTTATTTTGTATCTCACTATATGTTTAACATCTTTTCAAGTGCTTATGTGCCTATATATAGGCATGTGTGTGTGTGTGTGTGTGTGTGTGTGGAGCATGTGTGTGCACGCATGTGTATATGTGTATTACTAGGGATTAAACCCAAGGAAGTTCTACCTCAGAGTTACACCCCAGTCCTATTTTATTTATTTATTTTTTATGGTACTGGGGATTGAGCCCAAGGGCATTCTACCTCCGCGCTACACCCCTATTTTATGGGGTTTTTTTTTTTTTTGCGGTACCGGGGATTGAACCCAGGGGCGTTCTACATCCGCGCTACACCCCCGGCCCTATTTTTTATACTTTATTTTGAAACCGAGTCTCACAAAGTTGCGGAGGGCCTCACTAGGTAGAGAGAGAGAGAGAGAGAGAGAGAGAGCGCACGCGCAGGCTGGCCGCGAACCCGGATCCTCCGGTCTCTGCCTCCCAAAGTACTGGGATTACAAGCGTGCGCCACCACGCCCGGCTCAAAACATATTTCTTAGTAGTAGGTTGTGTTTTGTTTTTGGAGGACTAAGGTTTCCGTAGAGAGCTGAGGGTAGTCATCAGGGTGAGAAGGCCAACCTGGTGGGGCTCCAGGCCCATGGCCACCATGCCTGGCCCTATTTTATGTTTAATTTGAAACAGGGTCTCACTAGGTTGATGAGAGCCTCACTACTTGCTGAGGCTGTCCTCAAATCTGCGATCCTCCTGTCTCAGCCTCCCAAGTACTGGGATTACAAGCGTGCACCCCCATGCTCAGCTTATTTTTTATTTTTATTTTTTTGCAGTACCGGGGATTGAACCCAGGGGCGTTCTACCTCCGCGCTACACCCCCAGCCCTATTTTTTATACTTCATTTTGAAACCGGGTCTCACGAAGTTGCAGAGGCCTCACTAAGGAGAGAGAGACAGAGGGAGAGAGACAGAGAGAGAGAGAGAGAGAGAGAGAGAGCGCTGAGGCTGGCCGCGAACCCGGGGGATCCTCCGGTCTCCACCTCCCAAAGTACTGGGATTACAAGCCTGCGCCACCACACCTGGCTTATTTTTTATTTTTGAAACATGGTCTCACTAAGTTGCTGAGGCTGCCCTCAAACCTGCAATCCTCCCGTCTCAGCCTCCCAAGTACTGGATTACTGGCATATGCCACCATGCTTGGCCACCTTATATCTTCTTCAGTGAAATGTGTTTGTGCTCTTTTGCCCATTTTCTACATGGATTTTTTTCACTGTTAAGTTCTGAAGCTTCTGTAGATATTCTAGATTATACTTGTCCTTTGACATGTAGTTTGCAACTATTTCTCCGGTTAGTAGATTGCTCTTCACCCTTTCCACAGAATCCACAGCCAGATCCTGCGCTCTGCAAACTACAGCAAGAGTGGTTGACATGATAACCATACTCACAAGAAACTGATTAATATATAATCAGTTATATATATATATATATATAATCATATATATATATGCCAATTTATTGTCATAAAAAGTTTGATCATACCAAAGATTAGCAAGCATGGAGAAATGAAAACTCATGCATTATAGATGAGAAGGTAAATTGCTCCATCAAGTCTAGATAGCAATTTAAGAATGTCAGATCAAGTTTATATACCCTATCACCAAGGACTTTTTACTCCTTGAGAAATTAGTACAAGGAGAGCACAAGATGCATTGTAATGGTGAAAACTAGGAACATATCAATAGGGGAATGCAGTGAGATATTCATACAGGAGAATAATACACAGCGGTGAAAATAAGTGAATGAAAACAACATATCAGAGAGTAAACCTCATTGTGGAGCCATAAAGCCAAGTTACAAAATAGTACATAAGACATCATTTATTTATTTATTTATTTATTTTGCTGAACTGGGGATTGAACCCAGGGGCATTCTACCTCCAAGCTATACCCCCAGCCCTATTTTTTTATTATTTATTTTGAAACAGGGTCTCACTAAATTGCAGAGGGCCTCACTAAGTAGCTGGCCCCAAACCCGGATCCTCCAGTCTCAACCTCCCAAGTACTGAGATTACGAGTGTGCGCCACCACGCCCGGCTATAAGACATCATTTAAAACTTACAACATGCAAAACTATATTCTTTAGGGACACATTAATGATGAAAAAACATGCAATGTAAATGATAAACAACAAATTCAGAATAGCAGTTTACCTCTGGAGAAGGGGAAGAGAACAGAATTGGAGAAGGATGTAAAGGAGTTTTAATGTACTAGGAGTATTTTTTTGTTGTTGTTACTAATAAAGAGCAAAGCTTGCCCTTTCCTCCCTCACTGCCTGACATCCAGTAGCTATCATGAATGACCCATAAATTATCCAGACCAGGGAGTTCATCACTGATGAACTGCTTGAACAGATACAAATGTTCACATAAGATGCCCTTCAGCTAGGTGTGGTGGGGCACATCTGTAACCCAGTACTTGGGAGGCTGTTAAGAGAATCGCAGGTTCAAGGCCAGCCTCAGCAACTTAGACCCTCAGCAACATAGAGAAACCCTGTTTCAAAATAAAAAATATAAAGGACTGGGGGTGTAGCTTGGAAGTAGAATATTCGCCTCGAGGGTTCAATCCCTAGGAGGGGAGGGAGGGGAGAGAAGAAAGACGAAAAAGATCCCCTTCGCCCTAGAAAGGCAACAGTACCTAAAAGACTCAGAGAAAATTAGCACAAGGCACAAGCCACACCAAATGCCATCTTTGTCTTCGAATTAAGAACTACTAGGCTAACAGGATTTCACCCTGCCGCAGTCTGAGCTCTCGACGCTCGCAGAAGCGGCCAAGGCCCGGCTTGCCCTGCGGGTAAGAATTTGTTGTTTACTACCTAGCTGGATATTTTGGGGAGGGTCACTCGAGCAACAACCTCTTGAGCGACCCTAGAAAATCACACCAGCGTCGACGACAGCCTGGAACGGAAACCAAGAGCGCGCCGGCCGCAAACTTCTCGAGACCGGAAGCAGCGAGGGGGCGTTTCCGGAAGTGGGAACTGCCGACGGCGGAAATGACCCTAGGTTCCGAGCGGCTGTGGGGAGGCTGCTCTGGCACTGGGCCTCTCTGGTGCCACCACTCCGCCCGTTCTCGACCCAGCAACCCCCAGCCTCAGCCTGCCCACGTTCCTGGGTGGAATCTCGGGCCCCAGCTGAGTCGGCTGGGCGGGCCGCGCTCCCCTCCCGCGGCTCGGTGTTTGAGTTGCCCTGACAACAGCCACTTCCGGCGGCGGGGTTCCACGAGTCCCGGTCCCCCGCGCGGCGGACCCTTCGGCGTGGATTGCGGCTCGGTCTGTTTGAGTTGCCCTGACAACAGCCACTTCCGGCGGCGGGGTTCCACGAGTCCCGGTCCCCCGCGCGGCGGACCCTTCGGCGTGGATTGCGGCTCGG
>PVJS01019345.1:7747-33914 GCA_004027185.1 Glis glis | reverse complement strand
CCTCAGAAAACTGGGAATGGATCCACCATATGATCCGGCTATACCACTACTGGGTATCATACCAAAGGGATTGAAACCAGAAAACTACAGTAATATATGCATACCCATGTTCATAGCAGCACAATTCACAGTGGCCAAATTATGGAACCAACCTAGATGTCCATCAACAGATGAATGGATTACAAAATTATGGGAAATATACACAATGGAATTCTACTCAGCAATAAAGAAGAACAAAACAACAGCATTCGCAAGAAAATGGAAAGATCTGGAGAACATTATGTTAAGTGAGATTAGCCAATCACAAAAAAAGAAGGGACATATGTTTTCATTAATATGCACAACTTAGGGAGTAGTGGGGACACAAATGGGACTCCAATGACAACGGAGAACCCTCAGTGGTGCAAGGGAAGGGGAAGGGCAAGAAAGAAGTGAATCTATGGAATTACTATCATAAACAATGTGTATATATGAGATTAT
This sequence comes from Glis glis, assembly GCA_004027185.1. Lineage (NCBI taxonomy): Eukaryota > Metazoa > Chordata > Mammalia > Rodentia > Gliridae > Glis > Glis glis. Next base: position 33,434 of record PVJS01019345.1, on the reverse strand, counting down.
ACCAACATCATTCTCAGTGCTACATGTGGGGGAGAAGGCGGGGGGGAGGGACACCAAGAGCTGTGTGCATGTATGTTAACACCAAACTGATACTCATTGTGATGTGAGACTACAATGCACCAATAAAAACATAAAAAACAAACAGGCCTTTGGCTTGTTGGTGACGAAGGGCTGTGGGCCTGTGACACATCACCAACACTTCTAGTTCTCATGTCATCTTGGGAGATACGGGTCATTATCATTTCATAAGTTAGGAAACTAAGACTCAGAGTCTTGGCCGAGGTCAAGCGCTGATGAATGACAGGGTCTGCACCCTCTGCACATCCCCAGGCAGTCTGGCAAGACTAGAAATTAAAGCCTTTCCCCCCCAGCCTAGACCAGTTGCGTCGGGAAGACTCATGTTCCCAGCAGACGGCTCTCGCGGTCCCTTTCTGGTGGCTGCATCTCCGATAACAGTTTAATTTGTATGGTGGCTCCTCTCCCTGCCAGGCGTCAGGCGGCCCCCGAGGACCATTGGAGACAGACAAGCTGTCCTTCTGTCCTGCTTATATGAGACATTTGTGCTGGGTTGCATTCCAGAATGCTGCTGCAGGGGACAAGTTCCAAGGCTGGCTTCTGCAGACTCAGCTCCGTGTGTGTGTGTGTGTGTGTGTGTGTGTGTGCGCGCGCATGCGTGTGTGTGTGTGTGTGTGTGTGTGTGTGTGTGAAACTGGGGATTGGACTCAAGGGCATTCTACCCCTGAGCTATACCCCCAACCCTTTTTATTTTTTATTTTGAAACAGGGTCTTGCTAAGTTGCTGAGGCTGATCTCGAACCTGCAATTCTCCTGTCTCAGCTTCCAAAGTACTAGGATTCTCTTAGGAATGCCACACCTTTGTCCCTTCGAGTATTCTCATTTACCATCCCCTTCCCTGGAGAGGTGTGGCCGCTGCTCTCCCTCCAGAGCTGGGGAGGCAGTGACTCCCTCTCTCCTCTCTGTGCTTGGAGCTGGGGACTCAACTACTTGTAGCCACTGGGATTTGACTTGAGATCTTTTCCCAGGTGTGGGTGTGTCCAGGTGTTGACGTGGTCAGGCATGTCCTCTGGAACATCAGACAGGCCTGTGCTGTGGGGGGCTGACTGCCTGGACAGATCAATCACACCACTGAGATAGGTCCTGAGACACACCGCCCAGACAAAATGTGGTGGCAGGAGGGAAGCAGGGCCCTTCTTTGCTGGAAATAGGCAAGGATGGGCTGACTTTGTTCTGTGTGTTTTTCATCCCTTATCCATCCATCCATCCATCCATCCTCCCATCCATCCATCCATCCATCCATCCATCCATCCATCCATCCTCCCATCCATCCATCCTCCCATCCATCCATCCATCTATCCATCCATCCATCCATCCATCCATCCTAGGAAGCCCTTGCTGAAGGGCAGGCCTGGGGAGCACACTGATGATTTGGGGTGGCTCCTGCCCCACCCCCAGGCACTCACAACTTGCAGGGAGACTTCCACAACCAATGAGTATTTTGAGTTTTAACTCCCCCATGTGCATATGCACTTGAGGTGGGGTCTCTGCACAAATATGGACGACTGGTGGTCCATATGGTGATCACTGGCATTGTGCCCAATGAAGCCAACAAGTTATTTTTAGGCAGAGCCTTCCCAGCATAGCCAGGGCGAGACAGGTTGCCCCGTCCCAGGACATTTTATACTTGCTTCCGAGCTCCAGGTTGGTGATCCCAGCCCTGAAGAAGGCACCTGGGAAGTGCCTGCGAGCACAGAGACCTGCTTGTCACAGTGGGGCGTGTCCTTAGGAAGGTGGCTGTTGTTCAGAGCTCCTGATTAAGCATTAACGGATGACTGATGCACTGGGTAACAGTTGCCCAGCCCCTTCTGTGCCAAAGGTGGCGTGCTGGCAGTTCCATTCATGAGCCCTAGTTTTCTGATTTGTGCTCGCAGTGGGCTCTTTTCAAGCTCATTGGAGGCACCTGTCCACAGTGGCCCTCTGAAGGTTTGCTGGGATACACTGACAAAGATTAAAGAGGAGAAAAGACATCCAAATCTACTAACATCCCAAAGGGGAAAATCACAGGAGCGTGATTACCCACTAGCTGACAGTTATTCAGAAATGTATATGCCCCTTTTTCTGTAGGGGAGTGTATTGGTCAGGGTTCACTAGACTAACAGAATTCACAGAATGAGTATATGGAAAAAGGGGTTTATCAGATCAGCTTACAATGTAGTTCCAAGTTCCGACTGCACATGGAGAGTCAGAGGAACCAGTAGCTGGTCGAGCGGTCTAAGAGCTCTTCGGAGAAACGATGGTGAAGTTTCAGTTTGAAGGGCTGGAGGCCGACGATCTCAGACGAGAGCAGAAGATCAAGAAGCTCTTCAGAGAAACGGCGAAGTTGGAGGCCGACAATCTCAGACGAGAGCAGATGCGTTTTCTTCGGAAAGAGTCGCGGCTCCCTCTACGCGGCTTTCTCCTTTTATCTAAGTCCTACACCTATCAGAACCCTGCTGCCTACATTTAGGGCAGGACTTTCTGTTTAATCTGCTGTTACACACCCAAAGTCACATGATCTTGGGTGTGTCATGATCCGGTCAAGTTGACAAATTAGATTAACTATCACAGGGAGGGAAGGCGAGGGGAATGTAGACAATTTTGAGGGGTGTTGTTACAAGCTATGCCATCCACGTGGATCAAACAGATTCGTGTCTTTCTACAGTGTCACAGGCTACACCGCTTTCATCGGTTGCAATTCACTGAGTGCTCCTGGGTCACTGAGTGCTCCTGGGTCACTGAGTGCTCCTGGGTCACCTGGTAGTCATAAGCCAGGCAATCTTTCATAAGGCAGCTTCTTTCATTCCATTCCAGTCTGAGTTAATAATATCTATAACACTCAAGTCACACATCACACTTTGCACAATAATATAATATAGGTTTTAGAAAGGCTAAGAAAGGGTTAAGGTGGCCACAGGGGCTCAGGAGGCTGAACTGAGAGCAAAGGCAGAGAGTCACTGCAGGTGGTCAGCTAAGATACAACCAGCTGAAGAACCATTCAGGACGCAGAGGGTCAGAGTGCAGAACTCATTCCAGCCAGGGTCTGGAGAGCGGGCACTCTCTAAGCGGGCCATGTCAAGCAGGGAGATGGAGCTGAGCTGAAGCCCGGAGACAGAGACTGGGAGGTTTGTCTCCTATCAACCTCATGATGTGTTCACAAGATGATATGATGATACTTCGGGGTGTGCTGCTGCAACCAGTCTTGGGGTGCTCCTCCTTTTGTGGGTCTCTGGGGAGAGGGTGACTTTGCTCGGTGATCTCGTGTGCTTGATAAGCTCAGGGGCCTGGTTTTTCTGATATGGGTTTCATATGCCCATGCGTCCATGTGCTCCTGATTTAATTCAGTAAGTTCACAGGTGGCCACTATTTATTAGCATGATTAATTTATCTATCAGTCTGTGCCTTATGGTTGTGCTGGGCAGATGGCGGCTGTTGACTTGTACAAACAAGGTGTGGAGTCCACCGACCTCAACACTTGTGGAAAAAGGAGTAACCCATGTGTTACAGTTAGATATAAAATGTCCCCTCCTAAAGAGCTCATTTATTAATGTTTGGAGCTGATATAATTGAGTCTTGAGGGTTGTAATCCAAGGAGTGGATAAATAATGGATTTATCTGGGTGGTGACCCAGGCCAGTAGGGTGCGGCTGGAGGGGGTCCCTGGGGGTGTGGCCTTTGGGATTATATAAATGGTTCCTCCTTCCCCCCTGCTCCCTCTCTGTTGCTTCCGGCCTCCATGATGTGAGGAGCACAGCCTTGTGCTCTCCCTCTCTCTGCCTCCCGCCACCATGCTCTGAGATCTGTGGTCCCCGGCCTCATAGGGACTGAATCTGAAACTGTAAGAAAATAAATGTTCTGTCCTCTAAGTTATGTGGTCAGTCTTTTAGATTATAGCTTCAAGAATGTTGACTGAAATACCATGGCAAACTACTGCTTTACAAAATGGAAGAACACAGAGTGGGGCACAGCCTGAAAAAAACTGCTATTGTATACATCATGGAGAACTCAGAGCTGGGCACGGCCAGCTCTCCACAAGGGCTTGTACCTGGTTTTCAGGGGAACTCAGCAGGATTGGAGAACGTAGAATGGCTTGGGACAAAGTCTCTTTGGGCTACAGAATGGACAATGTTTGTTAACGATTCTCTGTGGAACCAAAATAGAGGACAAGAGTGTGTGACAAAAGTCCGTGCAGGTGTGTTGACAGACGTTGGTCTCTCTTCCTGTGACATGAATTTAGTTCGTGGAAACTTGGGGAAGGGGCCAGAGGTCATTGTTTTCTTCACTGGGGGTCTGGACTTTCCGCAGACAGGAGGTATCAGAGGCACCCTCTTCCAGTACCTGCCGCTCTCTTAGCTCCAGGAGCCATGTTTGGGGGTGACGGTCCCTGGACTGTTTTATTGCCTCATGCAGCTAGGAAGTTTAAGTGAAACCTGCATACCATAACACCTCGGTATAAACCAGTGTCCTTATGATGTCCCTCAGGGAGTCATGTTGATGGTGGGAGATGATCGGTCCAGCTGGCCATGGGCTCCCTTCCCACCGGGCAGGATGGGGGTTGGTGGGGGCTGCTTATAAACCTAACCTGCTGCAGGAATAGCTGTTCTCTGGGGCAAACTGCCTCTCAGAGGGACCTTGATCCTGGGACAGGACTGAGGATGGCCTGAGCCACCCAGAGACTGAGCAGAACTTCAGCACAGAGATGCTTGGCTCCTGGTCCAGGGGCTGTGTGCTTGCCACCAGGCTGTCCTCCCTTGCATTCTCGGCCCCGCTGAGGTTTGGCATGGCTCCACACCTGGCCCTATGCTTAGGACTCTTTTAAACCTAGCTGCAGATGCTGTGTGTTTAATAAAATAGATCCCTTTAAAGGCAGGGTTCAACTTCTAGTGGCTTTTCGTTCCTGCACATTTTCTTAATTATGGATACCAAAAGCATAATCAGTAACACATGGGGCTTTGTTGTAAAATAGTTTTACAGAATGTTGTGAAAGTGTGTCCTACGGAAAATGCCAGGCGCTTTCCTACTGGAGACAACAACCCCTGGGCTGCCCCAGGAGGCTGGGCAGGCTGGAGGCCACGCCCCCTGCCCTGGAGCGCTCCCTCCTGTCACTCAAAGCCTGTGGCCGCTGCCTCTGACTCCGCCTCCCTGCAGGTACACCCGAGGGTCTCGCTCTCCCTCCTGGAGCGCTGAGAACAGGCTTCTCCTTCGTCCCCACCACAGTGCAGCCTCCCAGTCTTCCTGGTGCTCATCTTCAAGGTCTCTCCTGCCCTGCCGCAGCGGAGGCCCTTAGCCCATCTGGGCTCTACCCCAGTGCAGCACCGTCAGCTGCCTGATGGTCTCCGGTCTCCCGGACCATTTTGTTAACAAGAGAGGAAAGGGTTCAAGGATGGAGCCAATAGGTATCCTGGTGAATCCAGAAATTTCTCTCTCTTTCCACCACCCTGGAGAGGCTGTGCTCCCCCTCCTGCCCCCACCTTTACTTTTCTCTCTCTCTCTCTCTTTTTTTTTTGTGGAACTAGGGATTGAACCCAGGGGGCATTCTACCTCCAAGCTACACCCCCAGCCTTGTTTTAATTCTTTAATTTGAAACAGGGTCTCACTAAGTTGCAGAGAGCCTCCCTAAGTAGCTGAGGATGGACACGAACCTGTGATCCTCCTGTCTCAGCCTCCCAAGTACTGGGATTACGAGCATGCCCCCCCACCACATTCTCCCACCCTTTCTCTCCCCTCTCACCCTGCGGGAAACAGCTCGGTGCAGTAGAAAGCCCCGCAGCCTAGAAGCCATCGGGCGTGAATTCTGTTGATACCACTCACTAGCTTTGAGACCTTGACAACATCCTTGGCCTCTGATTCTCAGTTTCTTCATCCAAAACTGAGACTGACAGTCAGGCACAGTGGCATACATCTGTAATTCCACTACTTGGGAGGCTGAGACAGGAGGAGTGCAGGTTCGAGACCAGCCTCAGCCACTTACTGAGACCCTCAGCAACTTAGCAAGACTCAGTTTCACAAAAAATGAAATAGGGCTGGGGGTGTAGCTTGGAGGTAGAATGCCCCTGGGTTCAATCCTCAGCACCACAAAAATGAGACAGACGATTGCACCTCACCAGGCTTTTATGAGGATTAGGTGCCTGGTACTTAATAAGTGCTTTGTAAATATTAGATAAAGTTGCATCACATGAAAAGTTCATAATATTTACCTTGGGGAGAATTCACACTGAGAAGTGAGCATATCAGATGCAAAATTCATGTTTCCCTTGACCAGAGCACCTGAAGAAGGAAAGGGACCACAACTTCCATTACTGAAGCAAATCATTTTCTGTTTCCCAAAGATATCCATCCCAGAAACTTCCAGAAGTCCTTACTGTTGTCTGCATGTGCGTATACTTGTGGGGTACCCACACGGATTGTGTCTGGACTCTCCTTCTGGCACTTGGGATCCCCGGGGAGGAGGGATGGTGAGACACCGGGGCAGTGTATTTGCTATTGATTCATACTAAGTACTTCAAAACCCAGCAGCTTAAAAAAAAACAGACATTTATTATCTCACACAGTTTCTGGGAGCCAGGAAGCTGGGAGTGTCTTAGCTGGGGGGCTCTGGTTCTGGTCTCCCACATAGTTGCAGGCAAGCTGTTGGACAAACCAGCATCATCGAAATCCTAGCATGGGCTGTGGGGCCTCTCCAAGATGGCGCTCACACAGCTCATGGACTGAGTCCTTAGATCTTTGAAGGCTGGTGGCTAGTGGCCTCCAAAGGACCACTGGACACCTCCAGACTCCATACAGGTGTCCACAGGGCAACTGAATCCCCTAAAGAGGAAGATTTGAGAGCTGATGAGTGAGGACATTACTAAAACCAAAGCCACAGTGTCCTTTATTTTATTTTATTGATTTATTATTTTTTTGTGCTGCTGGGGATCGAACCCAGGGGCATTCTACCTCCGAGCTACACCCTCAGCCCTATTTTTTATTCTTTATTTTGGAACAGGTCTCATTAAGTTGTGGAGGGCCTCACTAAGTAGCTAAGGCTGGCCTCGAACCTGTGACCCTCCTGTCTCAGCCTCCCAAGTACTGGGATTTGCAAGCATATGCCACCACACCCAGCTCACAGTGTCCTTTATCACCTAGTCTCCCAGGTGACATGCTGTCGTTGGCTGCATTCGCTAAGTCTAGTCCACACTTCAGGAGATGGCTGTATCATAAGGGCATGATGCCAGGAAATGGGGTCACTGGGCACCATCTTGGAGTCTGGCTCCCACAGCTGCTAGTCTGAGGGGCTTGGACATTCCTAAGTGACACTTCCCTCGGCCTGTGGCAGCCTGAGCAATTTTCCTCTACTCTGGGTGGGGGCGGAAGGGGCTTCTAAGCAAGTCAGCCCTTACTTCGGGCATGCCAAATAAGTCCAGGCAACCCTCCCTTGGTGTATTTGCAGGCTCCTGGCCCAAAAAGCTTGGCCAGTTACCTACAGATTGTTAAATAAACATCACAGGAGGCCTCTGTTTGGGGCTAAGCTCCTGTACTAGATCCCAACAGACCGTGCTAATAGCAAGATGGAGTCGTTCATACTAAAGTTCCAATCTGAATCTGAGTCATTTTTTAGATAAGAGTCTGAGTTCCCAAAAGGGCCAGTTTCAATTGGCCTAATAAGGTTCCCTCTGCCTTCTTCCTTACAAAAAAAGGGTAACTCACAGTAACCCAAGTAATATTTTTTTTTTCCTATTCTGCTGTCTCCTTGTCCCCACCTTACAAGAAAAGTTACTTTGAAATTACTTACCCACTCTTTCCTCCCCTGCTCTCTTCAGCCCTTTCCTGTCTACAAAACCAACCTCCCCTGCCGGCTCCTTGCCACACTTACTCTCTGATATGGAATGAAGTCTTGCCCCATTCTAGAACCGAAAATAAAGCCAATTAAGAGCGTTAGACTCTAGAGCACAATTCACAATAGCAAAATCATAGAATCAGCCTAGGTGTCTGTAAACAGATGAATGGATAAAGAAAATGTGCTATATATACACGATGGAGTTTTATTCAGCCATAAAGGAAAACAAAGTTATGTCATCTGCAGGAAAATGGATGGAGCCTGGGAGCATTAAGATAAGCCAGACTGGGAAAGCCAAGGGTGGTATCGTGGAAGCTAGAGAGAAAAAGGAAAAGAACAGGTGTGTGTGGGGGCAGGGTGGGAGGGATCAAGAAAACAGAAAGGAGACGGGTGGAGTAGAGGAAGGGGACATAGAAACAATGTACCCCTAAGTGCTACAGCTTCACAAAGGCTCCACCGCAGCGGGGCTCGGCACCCACAGGACACTGGGCAGAGTCTGGAGCCATCTGATGGTCAAGGTTGGGGATGTGCTAATGACAGATAGAGGGTTGGGGCCAAGGATGGAGCTAAGCAGCCTGGGACATACAGGACAGCCCCGCCATGAAGAAGGATCCAGTCGAGAATGTCGTGGGGCGCTGCCGAGGACCCCTGTCCGCAGCTGGAGGAGGTCCCCTCTCCCCCCTTCTTCCCTCCACTCTGACCGCCCCCTGCCCACCGCCACCTTCTCACCTGGACCACAACAGCCCTTCAACTGTCCCCTCTTCTACACTTGACTCCGCCAGCCTCTGCCAGCCTTGTTTCCACACTGCAGCCAGCAGGGCCATTCTTTTTTTTTTTTTTTTTTTTTTTGGCGGTACCGGGGATTGAACCCAGGGACATTCTACCTCCGGACTACAGCCCCAGCCCTATTTTTTATTCTTTATTTTGAAACAGGGTCTCACTAAGTTGCGGAGGGCCTCACTAAGTAGCTGAGGCTGGCCGCAAACCTGTGATCCTCCTGTCTCAGCCTTCCAAGTACTGGGATTACAAGTGTGCGCCACCACGCCCAGCTCAGTAGGGCCTTTCTAAACAGTTCACTCACTCCAGTCCCCCCCCTTCTGGAAGCTGTTCAGTGGCACTGGAAACTGAGACTCCTCTCCCAGCCCACAGACCTGGGCGGCCTCTGCTGTCCCCACCCATCTTGTTGAGGCTGGTCATGGGCTGCATGGGCTCATTTCATGTCCTTGGATGTGCAGGGCTAGCCCCAGCTCGGGGTCTTTGCTCTGCAGCCCCTTCTGCCCAGGGTGCCCCCACACCTTCTCGCAGCACCTCCCCATCACTCAGGGTCCTGCCCCCCACCCCCGTCGCCCCTCAGGGAGCAGCTGGAGGCCCTGGAGGTGACAGCCGTGGGCCTTCTTTGTGACTCAGCACTGGTTCACCTCTCTGCACTGGGGCGGGGTGGGGTGACACAGCTCTTAGTCGAAGCAGCTGCAAAAACCCCTTGGGCAAGTCAGCTGTCTCTGACATCGGGAAGCTCCAGGATCCCTGTGTGATGTCTTATCCTCGGCAGCTGCGCACTCGCCCCTCCCTTGGCGAAGGGAGTAGAGAGGAGTGGGGTTGGGGACAGAACTTTGAAGTTCTCTGCTGTGTTTGGATTCCCGGCACAGCACTTGAGGCCCCCATGTCTGGGGTAACCCCAAGATGCTGCTCCCAGGACTGCCCCCCTCAACCCCCTCGTCATCTCGGGGCACCTCTCTGCCTGGACTACTGCCCCATCCTTTCTTCCTTAGGGCCGGACAAAGGGAAGGGGTACAGGAGGGAGACGGAGACACAGGTACCTGCCCTGTGCCAGCTCAGGGACAGTCTCTTTAGAGGGTTTCCCTCTTTTTTATTTTTTTGTACTGGGGATTGAGCCCAGAGGCATTCTACCTCCAAAGTACACCCCCAGCCCTATTTTATTTTTATTTTGAAACAGGGTCTGACTAGGTTGATGAGAATTTCACTACTTACTGAGGCTGGCCTCAAACCTGCAATCCTCCTGTCTCAGCCTCCCAAGTACTGTGATTTCAGGTGTGCACCATCACGCCTGGTGGTTTCCTTCTTCCTTTTCTCTTTTTCTTTCTTTCTTTTTTTTTTTTTTTTCAGAACTGGGGATTGAACCCGGGGCATTCTACCTCCGAGCTACACTCCCAGCCCTATTTTTTTTTTCTTCTTTATTTGGAAACAGGGTCTCACTAAGTTTCGGAGGCCTCACTAAGTAGCGGAGGCTGGCTGCAAACCCAGATCCTCTGGTCTCAGCCTCCCAAGTACTGGGATTACAAGCGTGCGCCACCACTCCCAGCTCGGTTTCCCTCTTTTAATGCCCGCATCATGCCCAACTCTCAGGCTGGCTTTATACCCATTACCTAGACAAATGAACTGAGTCACAGAGATTTAAGGAATTGGCCAAAGTCATACACGGGAACAGGATTCACAGCTAGAACTCGGGTCTACTGGCTCCAAGGCTACACACACACACACACACACACCCCTACCAGTTCTGCTGAGGAGGGAGGTAATAATCAAGGCTAAGAGGAAGCAAGGGGAGGGGACCCTCGAGCTCAGGGAGGGAAGGTATCGCCAAGCACTCCAAGGTCTAGTCCTCAACTCCATTGAGCGAAAGGTACAAAGCTGGACGTTGGGCCTTGATGGACCATTTGAAGGGAACTCTTATAAATATAAAGCTGGTGGCCCTGCTTCCGCAGCAAACCTGCTCAGAGCGCCCACTGGGTTCCAGCCCCTGAGTGCAGACACCTCGGGCTCCCAGCTGGGAAGGAGGCTGTTCACTGAGAGCAGCGGCCTCGGCCAAGCTGCCCGGGCAGGAGGGCAGCAGGTTCTGGAAGGGCCATTCTCGGACAGGTCTGGTGGAGAAGGCCAGTTTGGCTGAGGAATCCCTATTTAGATTTGATCCCCATGATTTGGGCTCTGTGTGTGTGTGTGTGTGTGTGTATGTATGTGTGTGTGTGTGTGTGTGTGTGTGTGTGTGTGTCTAGGACTCCCAGGGGCTGCTCCCTCCTCTCATCCCCTAGGTGGCAGCCCCTGACTCAGGGTGCTCCTCCCACCAGGCCCTTTGAGATGGACGCCATAGCCTCTGGGGACACTTTCCCACCCCCTGTGGAGACCTGAGGAGGCCCATGGACCCTCTGAGCCGTCTGCCCGATTCATTGAGTGAGTTCTGAGCGGCAGCACTTCCTGTCCGGAGGAGAGGGAAAACCCTGAGCTCCACACAGCAGGCACTGTGCCAGGCTCTGTGCCAAGTGCTGACGTGTCTGTTGCATTTGCAGATGGCGAGCGTGGGACAGAGCTGAGGAAACCCTCGGCTGACCCTTCCTCACCTCGGACAGATCCCTCTCCAGAAGCCCCTGAGCCCTGCCCTGACTGGATGCCCCGCAGTGGCTTCGAGTTACTGGGGTCACGGAGGATCTGCCAGCTCAGGAAACAAGAACTTGAGCCAGAGGGACAACTCTGGTCCTCCCACTTAGCAGCTGGGTGACCTCGGGCAAGTTTCTGAATGGCTCGGATCCTGAGCTTCCTCTTTGTGAACCGGGGCCAACACCTCGCACTTCACAGGGAAGTCGTGAGAAGCAAACCGGGCAATAAAGAGAAGTCTCTACTCACAGTGATGAGTCACCAGGGAAATGCAAATTGCAGCCACCTGGAGATGCTACCACACACACCCATGGGGTGGAAACAGTGAAAGAAACTGACCACATCAAACGCTGGCGCGGACGTGGAGCAACTGGAATCCACATTCATTGCTCGTGGGAATGTAAAATGGTACGGCCACGTTGGAGAGTAGTATGACAGTTTCCTAAAAAGTTAAACATCACCTACACAGCTCCAGACAAGCGCAGAGCTCATGCGGCACAATCCCATTTAGACACAGTTCTAGAAAACACACGCTAATCATTAGTGACAGAAAGCAGATCAGTGGCTGCCTAGAGATGAGGGGCAGGAGTGAGGGACAACAGGGGGCACAAGGAAACTTTAGGGAGTGGTGACAGTTTTACAGGTGTAGACATGTCAAACTCATCAAATTATACACTTTATTAAGTGCCAATTATACTTCAATAAAGCTATATTAAAAAAAACCTCGCTAGAGGCCATGAAGCGGATTTGACACTGCAGGAGAAAATGCAAGTGAAACATCTGGCACACAGCTGTTTAGTAAATGCTCATCGTGGGAGCTGGACACGTGAGCTCAGAACCGGTTCTCACTGCACCTGCTTATGCACTCGTCCCAGGAACGAGGAGCTGGAGGACAGGGAGGGACCAGAGTCTCCATCAAAGCCTGGAGCAGTGCCCCAGAGACATGTCGTCACAGAACTGGGTCTGAGCGGGAGCACAGGACAGGAATGTGTCTCAGATACCTGGAGGTGCCAAGGAAGCAGTGGGGAGTGGGGGAGAAGCAAGTGAGGTGGGATTTCACAAAGGAGATGGATCTGAGGTACCGCGCGACACCCCCTCAGTGTGGCTGCCCGGGGCTGTCTCTGGGCTGGAGGGTGGACGGTCTGAGAGGCCCTCACCTCCATATACCAGGGTATAGGACACGGGGAGAGGAAAGCTCAGCCCAGGAGACTGTTTCTGAGGCCCCGGGGAGCAGAGCAGCCATAAGCAGGCAAGGCGTCCAGAGGCAAGAGGGGCTGAGGGGAGAGAACCTTGTATGAGTTTCCTGGGGCTGCCATAACAGAGCAATACGACTGGTGTCCTTCTTAGAAGAGATCAGGACAGGCAGGCAGAGAGGCAAGACCGTGTGGAGGCCATCTGCAAGCCAAGGAAGGAGGCCTCAGGAGGAACCCGCCCTGCCAACGCCCTGAGCCAGGACTTCCAGCCTCCAGAACCGTGGGAAAATGATTTCTATCGCTTAAGCCGCCTGGTCTGTGATGGCGGCTGGAACAATCTAATGCAGTCTTAAGCCCAGTGCCTCAGAACAACACTTGTTTGGAAATAGGGTCGCTGCAGATGTGATTTGTTAAGATGTGGTCACGCTGGTGTAGGGTGGGCCCTAGGCCAGTATTACCTGTGCTCTCAGAAGAGTAAACTTGGACACAGACATGCACAGAGGGAGAAGGCCACGCGAACGTGGAGGCAGAGGACGGAGCGAAGCATCTACATGCCACGGGATGCCGGAGATGGCCAGCAAGCCCTGGAGCCGGGGGAGAACATTCTCCCTCAGCCTCAGAAGGAGCCAGTCCTGCCCACGCCTGGATCTCAGACTTCAGGCCTGTGGAACTCTGTGACCATCAATTTCTGTTGTTTTAAGCCGCCCAGTTTGGGCAACTTGCTACAGCAGCCCTAACAAACCAATACAGTATGGGAGATTAAAAAAAAAAATACTCTATTACAAGTTCACCAAAATAAGGTGTTTTCTGCCCGGGATAGCATGAAGTTGTCATGTAAACACTAAATTATTGGAGATGAACTCCCAGGCCCTCCTGTCTGCACTCCTTGCTCTTACTGACCTTAGCTCCCTCCACTACAAAGACAACTAAGTTTTACATCTCTCCGTGTTGCCCTGAGCCAGTCTCCCCTGTCATGCTAAGTCCATAGAAGGGCCCAGGAAATACTGTCGCCATGGCTAAGCTATCCTTGCAGACTGCTCTATACTCCCTGGGATCCACCCACCTCCAGGAAACCTGGCCTCACCCAGCCCTCCCTAGCAGGTGCAGAGATGACAGGGGGAAGTTTGGCCCCCACCCAGGGCCGGAACGCCTCTGCTGTCTCCCCACCAAGGGGAAATCTGGGGTGTTTGAACTCCTCAGCTAATGGGCAACCCATGGGGGGCAGTAGTCACCCTTGGCAGGTCTGGAAACTCCCTCCCGATGGCTTGTGGGTTCCGCTCCAGCCCAGCTCGCCGCTCCTGGGCTCAGCGCTGTCAGGTTGTCCAGGTATGGGGCACATCAGTGCTGGGGCTCAGGCATCGGCCAGCAGCACAGTCCAAAACTCTTCTGAGACCCTGGCGGTGCTCATGTATGTGACCTGCTATCCCCCAGACTCTCTCAGGGCGGGGCCCCTCTTCCCAGGACTCCCCTCTCTGTAGGAAGTCTGTCTCTCAGTATAGTTGGAGCTGCTACACACTGCTCTGTGGCAGAGTGGCCCCTGGGAGGATTTCTGTATTAACTCCTTTAAGGGCTCCTGAGTCTCCCTACACGCTGGTGGACCCTGTGGGCAGGGGCACCTGAGGGCAGAGGGTCACAGCCCTCGTGGCTGTGAACACATAGATAGCCTGGCACTGACGCCCCTCCTCGAGAGTTTCCTGGTGACCCAGGGAAGCCCAGGACCTGTGCTCAGCCTCCCCTTAAAGCCAGGCCCCAGAACCTTCTGTGCACCCCGGGGCCTGCTTAGGACACAGCTTGGGCACAGTGGGCCAATCTTGGCACAGAATGCTTCCCTTAATGGGGGCAGAGACATAGGGCTGCCTGGGTGTGGGCGTGGGGGGGCAGCCCGCTGCGTGGGAATGCTCCCATGAGGGTCGGCTGGCAACCCCCTGCTCTCTCCCGTCGCCACGGCTCCCAATCTCAGCCTCATTCCCACTGTTCCCTCACGTCATTCCTGCAAAATGGGTGTATTCACTGCTGTCCACACAGGCCTTTCTCACTACACACATTTATCTACCCTTCTGTGACGTCAAATGTCTCTAACCACTGAACCACACAGTCTGCCAGGCCCGGTCCAACGCGCTTTCTCCAGGAAGCTCTCCTAAGTAAGTTCCACCAGAAGTTGCCAATTTTCTCTTGGTCACATGTGGCTCCTGTGCCCAGGGTGTTGGGAGGTGGGTTTTTGTGTGTGTGTGTGGCACTAGGGATTGCACTCAGGGGGATTCTACCTCCAAGCCCTATTTTATTTTTATTTTGAAACAGGGTCTTGCTAGGTCGATGAAAGTCTCACTATTTGCTGAGGCTGTCCTCGAACCTGTGATCCTCCTGTCTCAAGTGTGCGCCACTATGCCTGTCTAGGAAGCGTGTTTTGATCCAGGCTCTGCTCCCAGTGTTGTGTAGCGCTCAAGGGTGTAACCGACCTGGACAAGCCCCAGCTCCACTCCCGACTGGCTTGGTGACCTTGACAAAGCAGTCTGATGAAGGCTCAGCCCAGAAGAAAGTGCAGCGCTTCCCCGGGCAGAGGCTAACGATGCAAGAGGTTCTGCCAACTAGAGCTCCTGTCCTTCCAATCCTCCAGAGCTTTCCCTGAGAGAGGTTTCAAATTTCACCCCCACTCGCAGTCCCTGCCGCCTGCTCTAGTGATCCGGTCACTTAACTGCCCTCTGAATACTATTAGTAGATTTTACAGTCGATTTTGGTCATTGTCTCTCCTCCCTCAGAGAGGCTGCTGGGGCCCCGGCTTCTGTCTGAGAGTCCAGCGTCAGTCCAACGATGTTAAGCTAGTGCCCGTCATCTTGGCTTCCTCCTCTTCTCTTTCCTCCCCAGGGAGGAACGAGTCCTAAGTCAGGTTAATTCGTTCTCTGTCGAGAGAAAATCAAGACACCGTAGTGGCCTACTCTCGGCATCTACTAAATCAGCCGAATGAGAAATAGATTTGGAGCAACCGCTTGGGCAGGCGGCCAGAGCCTCCAAGAAAGCAATAAGCAGAGGCGGCAGAGAGGCTGGCCGAGCGCACCACCGCACCCCAGGCCGGCCACCGGCTGCCCTTCAAGTCCCTTCCCTGGCTCGGGCTGGCCAGAAAGACAGGGACGCTTCATGCGGAGCTCACAACAGCAGGTGTTCTACGCCCATTCTCATTTCATCTGGAAGTAGCCCCGTGACTGGGGCAATAGCACTCTCTCTCCAGATGGCAGGCAGGGAAACTGAGGCTGAGAGACCTGCCGGTGGCCATGGAGCTGCTTCATGGTAGAGGGATGGAATTGGGGCACCCATTCCTGTGGGTTGGGTCCCCACCACTGTGCCTTTTCTGGAGTGCCCCGTTTAACAGTCTCTAGCCAGATGCAGACCCACCCCTAAAATGGCCCTACCCAGTAGCCTCTGGGGTGGCAGATGGCCCTTTGGCTTATATCTCCTTTGTCCTCTAGAGCGTGGTTTGGTTCAATAATCCTAAATATATCTCCCATTGACCTGTCTTTGGGACCTCATCAGAATTCTTTGAGGGCAGATTGATGCCAGCACCAGTGGGCTTTGGAGAAGGGACTCAGGGGAGGGACGAGAGTTGTGTAGGAGTCCATAGGATCTATAGGAGGGATGAAAATTTAGGCTGGGTGTCGTGGTGCACACCTATAATCACAGTACTTGGGAGGCTGAGACAGGAGGATCTCAGGTTCAAGGCCAGCCTCAGCAACTTCATGAGACCCTGTTTCCAAATAAAAAAATAAAATAAGGCTGGGGGTGTAGCTCAGAGAAGGAACCCCCAGTACCAAAAACAAAACAAAACAAAACAAGAAAACTTTAAATTCAGGCCTAGAATGGTGACATTCTCTCCTCTGTTCCTGACAGAGTAAAACAGGGTGAAAACAGAGGCAGGCTCAGAGCTACAGGCAACATAAAAGCCCTCTGGGGCCGGGTGTGGGGGTGCATGCTTGTAATCCCAGTACTTGGGAGGCTGAGACCGTAGGATCTGGGTTCACGGCCAGCCTCAGCTACTTAGTGAGGCCCTCTGCAACTCAGTGAGACCCTGTTTCAAAATAAAGAATAAAAAATAGGGCCGGGGGTGTAGCTCGGAGGTAGAACGCCCCTGGGTTCAATCCCTGGTACCGCCAAAAAAAAAAAAAAAGCCTTCTGGGTTTAAAATACAACCCTTTACCCATTGTCTTATCAACATAAAGAAACTTCTTCAAAACTTGCAGAAGGTCCTGCTGAGGTTCCAGGGCAGGGAGTGGAGGTGGGAGCTGCCTATGAGTCTATGGAGGTTCCGGAAAAGAAGGAAGGGAGTGTCCACTGTTCTGACCCCCTCCTGCCCTTAACTCATGACAGGACAGACCCTGTCATAGTTTGGATTTGAAATGTTCTGACAAAACCTCATGTGTTAGGCAATTATGCAGGTTCAAAGGTGGGGCATGACTGGAGGAGGTGGGTCAGTGGGGGCGTAGCCTTGAGGACTATATATCTGTCCTCTCTCTCTCTCTCTCTCGCTCGCTCGCTCGCTCTTTCTTTCTCTCTCTCCCTCCCTCCTTCCCTCCCTCCTTCTGGTACTGCAGTTTCTGACTTAGAGCTGGCCAACCATGGACGGAACCTCTGAAACCATGAGCTCCAATAAATCTTTCCTCCTCTAAGTTGTGCTTGTCAAGTATTTTGGTCATAGAGATGAAAAAACTGAATAATACAGCCCCCGACCCTGCTGCCCTAAATAAAAGGCTATTTTTGCACTCAGCATCTCAGGGGTTGCTGTAAGTAGTAACACCTAGAGCTGACTGGGTGGCTTCCCAGCCAGCTGTCCAAGGTAACAGGTGTTCCTAGCTGTTAGCAATGCGTATAGATAAACACAGACATCTACACAAAAGAAGTGTGGTTTTTTGTTTGCTTTAGGATGGAATTTCATAAATGACAGCATTTGTTTAGCACCTGTGGTTTACAAAGTGCTTTCACACACATGCTTCTATTTGATCAACCTGTGAGGGAGGACTGTGATTGTTACTTCTACTTCAGGGACTGAGTGTAGGATTTCCCATCCTAGCCCAGAAGTTTCTCCCTCCCTCCCTCCTTTCCTTCCTTCCTTCCTTCCTTCCTTCCTTCCTTCCTTCCTTCCTTTCTTCCTTCCTTTCTTTCTTCCTTTCTTCCTTTCTCTTTCTTATTTATTTATTTGCAGTACTGGGAATTGAACCCAGGGGCATTCTACCTCCGAGTTACACCCCCAGCCCTATTTTTTATTCTTTATTTTGTAACAAGGTCTCACGAAGTTGCGGAGGGCCTCACTAAGTACCTGAGGCTGGCCACGAATCCAGATCCTCTGGTCTCAGCCTCCCAAGTACTGGGATTACAAGTGTGCGCCACCACGCCCGGCTTAATTTACCCTCTTCTGTTCCACAAACTTCTCTACATCAGAGATTGCAGGGTTCAACAACAGTGTCCCTATCACAGGCACAGGGAGCCAGGAGGATCATTTCCACAATCGACAGAGCGTCTTTTTTTTTTAATGAGTTTTATCTTGCTATAACAGAATACCACAGACCAGGTAATTTATGAAGAAAAGAAATTTATTTCTCACAGTTCTGAGGCTGGAGTGTCCA
The DNA here is from genome assembly GCA_004027185.1 of Glis glis. Taxonomy (NCBI): domain Eukaryota; kingdom Metazoa; phylum Chordata; class Mammalia; order Rodentia; family Gliridae; genus Glis; species Glis glis. Next base: position 15,377 of record PVJS01019345.1, on the reverse strand, counting down.
AGAATGTGGCGCTGGCATCTGGTGAGATCTTTCATGCTGCGTCATGACATGGCAGAAGGTTAAGTGAGCATGTGTGAGAGGCAGAGAAAAATTGGGCTGAACTTCATGTTTTTTTTTTGCGGTACTGGGGATTGAACCCAGGGGCGTTCTACCTCCGCGCTACACCCCCGGCCCTACTTTTTCATACTTTATTTTTGAAACCGGGTCTCACAAAGTTGCAGAGGGCCTCACTAAGTAGAGAGAGAGAGAGAGAGAGAGAGAGACAGCTGAGGCTGGCCGCGAACCGAGATCCTCTGGTCTCCGCCTCCCAAAGTACTGGGATTACAATCGTGCGCCACCACACCCGGCGCACTTCATCTTTGTCAGCAACTCCCTCCCTCCATAACTAGCCCACCGCCACGATAATGGCATTAATCTAACCATGAGGACAGGGCCTCATGACCTAGTCACCTCTCTTTTTTTGGTATTGGGGATTGAATCCAGGGGCATTCTATCTCTGAGCTACACCCCTTTTTATTTTTTATTTTGAAACAGGATCTTGCTGAGTTGCCGAAGGCCTCGCTAAGTTGCTGAGACTGGCCTCAAACCTGTGATCCTCCTGTCTCAGCCTCTCAAGTATTGGGATTACAGTCATGCGCCACCACGCCCTGCAAACTAGTTACCTCTTAAAAGTCCGGTTCCTTAACACTGTTATGATGGCAATTAAATTTCAACACCGGTGTTGGAGGGGATATTCAAACCATAGCGTTTAGTAAAAACTCAAAGACATATGTGGAAAAAGAGATAGACTTTTTTTTCCCCTTTTCCCTAGAATTTTCTGTGGTCCCACTCACCAGGACGGTTTGGCTTTACGTTGTATTCACGCATTCAGGAAGGCTGACCGGGCTTCCGTATCTGTGCTGGGAGCAGTTAGAAGACTTTGTCTATTCTGGGGCACTCCCAGCGCAGGGTGGGGTTGGCAGCCATGGCAGGTGTACACAGACAGCTGCAAGGAATGGGGCAGCGCAGTGATTGTGGCAGCGGGAGGGCTGTGAGCAGGGGGACACCTGGTCCCACCTGGCATGTCAGGGAAGGTTTCCTGCAGGCCTTGGGTGCTCAAAGGAGGGGTTTGGGGAGATGGACCTCAGAGCCCAGTGGGAGTGGCTAGAGCTGGCCCCGCCCTCTACTGGGGTCTTGTATACTGAGCCATTGGGAGATGTGTTTTAATGGACTGTCTTCTTTCCTTCCTTCCTTCCTTCCTTCCTTCCTTCCTTCCTTCCTTCTTTCCTTCCTTGCTTCTTTCCTTTCTTTTGTACTGAGGGTGGAACCCAGGGGCCTTCTACCTCTGGGCCAGCCCTATTTTATTTTTTATTTGGAAACAGGGTCTTGCTAAGTTGCTGAGAGCTTCAGCAAGTTGCTGAGGCTGGCCTCGAACCTGTGATCCTCCTGTTTCAGCCTTCCAAGTACTGGGATTACAGGCGTGCACCAAAAGAGCAGTTTCAGGTTCACAGCACAGTTGAGCAGAAGGGACAGAGGATTCTCATGCAGCCCCTGCCCCTCAGACCCCGGGTGGACCTGCGGGGACACAGCAGCATCACCCCTGGAAGGTTTTTAGCAGGGAAACATTCTTATATTACCTTTTACTTCTTCCTGGCACAGAATCACAGTTGTTATTAAACAATCAATGGTACCGTTTGTTATTTAGCATTTCCCTGTGAGCAGATGTTAATATACCCTCAGGAGGGCAAGGACTGGAGTGCCTTCCAGCAGAGGGGAGGGGGACGAAGATGGCAAGGTCCCTCCTGCATTTGAGACAAATCACTGGCAGCAAACTGAAGGAGGGCGTGACTGTGGATACAGCAGGAGGCTATTGTCACGATCCAGCTGAAAAGCACACATCCAAACAGGTCTCAGCGGCAGAGAGGGGAGACCTTCCCAGCCTGCGCCCCCGAGTGGGTGAGTGCAGGAGAACCAGCCAAAAGTCTCAGAATCTTATCGAATTGGTGGGGGTGAGGTGCAGGGTTTGCAAGTAATTTCTATTTCCTTCCCTCCTTCCTTCCCTCCTTCCTTCCTTCCTTCCTTCCTTCCTTTCTTTCTTTCTTTCGTTCTTTCTTTCTTTCTTTTTTGTGGCACTGGGGATTGAGCCTAGGGGCATTCTCCCTCCGAGCTATACCCCCAGCGCTATTTTAGTTTTATTTTGAAACAGGGTCTTGCTAGGTTGATGAGAGTCTCGCTATTTGCTAAGGCTGTCCTTGAACCTGTGATCCTCCTGTCTCAGCCTCCCAAGTAATGGGATTACAGTGTGCACCACTATGCCCGGCTCAATTTTCTTTTTTCTTATGGCGCTTGGGCTGGAACCCGGAGCTCAAGCATGCTAGGCTTTACCACTAAGCCACACCAGAGCCCATAGGTAGTTTTCAAATGGAGAAAGCAGCTGGGTGTGGTGGCCCACCCTTGTAATCCCAGTACTTGGGAGGCTGAGACAGGAGGATCACAGGTTCATGGTCAGCCTCAACTACTTAGTGAGGCCCTCCGCAACTTAGTGAGACCCTGTTTCAAAATAAAAAAATAAAAAATATGGCTGGGGGTATAGCTTGGAGGTAGAATGCCCCTGGGTTTAGTCTCCAGTATCACACACACAAAAAAAAGGACGAAAGCCTGGTGATCCTCCCGCGCAGTTTGTAGCAACCCCAGGGGCTCTGGCTTTGAGCAAGAGGACAGGAGGCAGGGAATCCTTGAAGTCTGATTGCGTTTGAGGTATGGGAATGAAGAAAGAGAGATGTCAGGTGGTTCTTGTTTAGTGTCTAAAGAGTAGAGGGGAGAAAAACCAGAAAGCAAGTAGGCGTTTATTTGGGTTGGGAGTCAGGTGAAAGGCGCTGCTTTGCCTCTGGATGTGAAGGGTGCTGTGCGGAGGGGTCGCAGGCCCCTTGGGGTCTGTCCAAGAGGTAATTGGTTTGGGGCTGAGCCAGGTGAGGGGAAGGTGAGTGGGGTAAGCGTGGGCTGCTGACATGACAGGGTGAGCCATCGAGCCATCAAGCCATCGACCAGTGCTGGGGATGGAGCAGCCTCTCCGTTCCTGCCTCTGCTTCCAGGTTTCTTGGCGCACCCTAACCACGCGCCAATATTGTGCACAGCGCGTTTCCTAATGGGTTCTGGCGGAGCTGCTGCAGCCTTCCTAATCTACTTGTTCCTTGGATAATGAGCTCAGCCTTGGAGCCAAGAGAAAACCCCAATGCTTATTAAATACACGGGCTGTCTGCTCCCCCAAACCTCCAGGCAGGCCCTGCACCAGCTCAGCCAGATGTTTGCATCCAGGCAAGCTGCCCTTGGTGACCAATAGAAACCCAGCTTTATTTTGGCACAGAGACGCTTCGGTAAGCAGCATTCATTTTGTTTGCACAGTTGGATGGAACCCAACTTGTGTTCTTTTTGGGGGGCCTGGCTCAGGCTTTCCCCAGAGCACTTCCTGGGGGCTCCCAGACATTGAAGATGCCAGCCGTAACTCATCTCCGAGGCCCCGTGGTCCAGCTTCTGCGCACAGAGCTCAGTCTGCCTTATTTATTTATTTACTCTCCAGCTCCACCGCTCAGAGAATAGCGCTGATGGCACCAGCTGAATTCCAATAACGCTTCAAGTAGTCACTCGGGCCTGATGCCTTAGGCCTGGTACAGACAGAAACACCGCAGCTCACAGCTGGGGTGAGCTTGTCTGGCTCCCCCAGCTACCGAGTCTGGAAATTAAGGCTGTTCTGGGAATTAGGTTATTATTGTCAAAGACAAAGGAATGAGTTCCTAGAATTATCATTTGGAGGAACAATGCACCAGAGAGAAAATCTAGGACGTTTCTAGAAAACTAGGCACATCTCTGTAGTATACTCTAACTGTGAAAACCCAGCGACTAGAACATTCTGGGGTGGTGGAGGACTCTAGTCCATCTCTACCAGGCATTTCAGTGGCTCTAGGAGAACAAGAAGGACCATTTAAAATTTAGGATTCAGTACTTGGGAGGCTGAGACCGTAGGATCTGGGTTCATGGCCAGCCTCAGCTACTTAGTGAGGCCCTCCGCAACTTAGTGAGACCCTGTTTCAAAATAAAGAATAAAATAGGGCTGGGGGTGTAGCTCGGAGGTAGAATGCCCCTGGGTTCAATCCCCAGTACCACAAAAATTAAAATAAAATAAAATTTAGGATTTTACTGCATTTGGGGGGGTAAAAGGACCTGCAGCTTTCAGGGGTTTTCAAGATACCTGCTCAGTGAGGAGGCTACTCTTAAGCCTCCAGAATAAATATAGTTCAATCCAAATGAAATTGTGGAGGACCTACCAGGGCCAGGTTGGAGGCAAGTACGGCGAGAACAGAGAAAGAATGCTCTTTATCATGTGGTCACTGACTTGCTGCCTGGTGTCAAGGTTATGAGGGTCACACTGGCCCAGACCTGCCAGCAGCCTCCGGCCTTGCTGAGCAGAGCAGCGGTGGCCCCAGAGGGAGTGTCGCACGGTGGCAGAAGTTCTCCCCTCAGTTCTGCTCCGCTCAGCGTTTCCACCCATAGCCAAGATGAAGATGTGGCACGCAGACAACTCATCAGATTTGCAAAAGACACAACCGGAAAGAGGACTGCATTGTCTGGACAGAGGAATGGCGATTCCAGGAGCTGGCCCAGCAGCCCCTTTCCCAGTCCTTCTTGATAGCCCCAGGCCTGTCTTTTTTTTTTTGCAGTACCGGGGATTGAACGCAGGGGCGTTCTACCTCCGCGCTACACCCCCAGCCCTATTTTTTATACTTTATTTTGAAACCGGGTCTCACGAAGTTGTGGAGGGCCTCACTAAGTAGAGAGAGAGAGAGAGAGAGGGAGAGAGAGAGAGAGAGAGAGAGAGCTGAGGCTGGCCGCGAACCCGGATCCTCCGGTCTCCGCCTCCCAAAGTACCGGGATTACAAGCGTGCGCCACCACGCCCGGCTTCCCAGGCCTGTCTTCTCAAGGTTTCCCCCAGCAGGCACGAATGGCACCAGCCTGTCCACCCAGCAGGTGGCTCGTTGGTGCAAGATGGACAGCGCCCCAGCTGGGCGAGAGAAACTTCTAGACGATTTCAAAATTGGGACTTACAGATTCCAAGTGTCCCCAAGTGGCACGTTGGCTTAGGAGATGCTGTGGCCATTTTTAAAAATATACTTTTATTGGTGCATTGTAGTCTCACATCATAATGTAGTTCAGAGTGATAGTGACATACATGCACACAGCACTTGGTGAGCTCCCCCGCCCCGGCTCCCTCCCCACTCCTTCCCCTTCCCCATACATGATAATGAGATTGGCATTGATAATTTTATATATGTACATAACGTCAATGGAAGTGTTTCCTTCCTTCATTCTCCACCCCCACACACATGACCACCCTCTCCTAGACCCTCTCTATCACTCCACTGGGGCTTCTCCTCCTCTATCTAAAGTCCCTCTGGTATCCCGATTACTCCCTAGCTTCAACATAAGAGAGAAAACATGTGACCCTTCACTGTCTGTGACTGGCCAATCTCACTTAACACAGTGTTCTCCAGGTCCCCATGTTTTGTTGTATGAACCTGAGAAGTAGAGGAAGCTGGTTGGAAGAGAGACTGGGAGAGGAGAACACGGAGAGGAGCCGGGGGAGAGAGAAGCCAGGAGAATCCTGAAGGACAATCACACTTCTGCCCTGGTTCAGAGAGTCCCCTATCATAATAACACCCCACTCCCACCCGGCCTGAGCGGACATCTGTGCTGATTACAAATGAGAAGCTAATGCCACGTCTTGGTTTGCAGTGGACTCAAACCGAGGTCTCTGAAGAATCAAGCCCCCAAATAGGGGCAGGCTGCACCTGGAGGGTCACAGTCTTGGTGTGACCTTGACAACAGTAGGATGCCTGACAAAGTCCCCTGAACAGCAAAGGACCCACAGATCCTGTCTGACACTCCAGTGTTGAATGGCGGATGATCTGGCAGAGAAACCCGGTATTTGTCACATTGGTCTGAGGGACACGGTCAGAGCTGGGGCAAACAGGTGGACACGCTTGGACGCAGACTTTGGCGAGCCATTTCCAGCAGGTGTCTACCGTGGACAGGTTTCCTGGGGAGCAGGGAGCCACCTGACAGGGTGGGGTGGAGACACGGGGCGGTGTATTCCTGAATAGAGGGAGATGGACACATCCTCTCAACCCCTGTGATTCTAGGGTGTGAGACTGAGCACGTCCCAACTTCCACACACCGAGAAGCGACCCTCTAACGGGTGTTCCAGAAATCCCTGGAATAGAACGTCTGGTTGGGGCTCCTCCTCTCCCAACTGTTCCTCATTTTGGAGGCAAATCCAGTGTTTGGAGGTCCTGGGAGGACAAAAGACTTCACCCCTAGCTAAGTGGCAAAGGATGCCTTGTCTGCAGCGAGGGGCTGCTTATGGTGGCACGTGGCTCTCCTCTCCAACAAGCCAGGGGCAGAGTGCACAGCCTCTCCCCACCACAGGTAGGAACCTGGGGTGCTGGAAGGACGTGCAGGTAAGTGCAAGCCCCAAAGAAGGAGGTTGGGGCCACTCACTGTAACAGGCCACCTAATGGGCTTGCTCTGTGGACTGGAATCTCTTGCTTCAAAGTCCCTAGGCAGAGGGGAAAGGGATTTCCCAGGAAGTAAGTCTCTTCTGAATGGTCCATGCCTCAGTCCTCAAAAAGTGGCCTGAAGCCAGGCATGGTGGCACCTGCTTATAATCCCAGTACTTGGGAGGCTGAGACAGGAGGATCTCAGGTTCACAGCCAGCCTCAGCTACTTAGTGAGGCTGTCTGCAATTTAGTGAGACCCTGTTTACAAATAGAGAATAAAAAATAGGGCTGGGGGTGTAGCTCGGAGGTAGAATGTGCCTGGGTTCAATCCCCAGTACCACACACACACACACACACACACACACACACACACACACACAAAGTGGCCTGGGGCCAGCAGCCTGGGCATCCCCGGGGACTCATGGGAAGTGCACAGAGAGTCCCTGGCCTCCCTCAGACCCGCTGAGCCGGCTGCATCTTAACAGGTGACGGTGGGGACAGAGAAGCCTGTCTGCAGTGCTGCCTGTCACATTTGCATGTGTGGACTCTTCTGACCTACTGCGCTTTCTGCAAGGGCAACATCAGCACGTCCTGCGATTTTGAATGAAGCACATAGTAGGTGTTTGTGAACTGTTTAAGCATGAATGTCCTAATTAAATCTTCTCAGGGACAGACAGGTTTGCCTGACTTCTTTCCTTCCAGTCTTCACCTGAACAACTCAATCGTCTTTCTTCCTTTCTCCTTGTGATAGTTAATCTAAGTTGTCAACTTGACCTGATCATGACACACCCAAGATTATGTGATTTTGGGTGTGTAACAGCAGATTAAAGAGAAAGCCCTGCCCTGAATGTAGGCAGTAGAATTCTGATAGGTGCGGACTTAGATAAAAAGGGAGAAGCGACTCGTGTGTGCGACTCATTCCGAGGAAAGCGCATCTGCTCTCGCCTGAGATCCTCAGCCGCCGGCTCCACCTTTCTCCGAAGAGCTCGATCTTCTCGGCCTCCTGCTCTTGGAACTGAAACTCCACCATCGTTTCTCCGAAGAAGCTTCCTGATCTTCACGTCTTGGACTGGGACTGAATTAGTGGTTGCTCCAATCC